>JAOTQE010117219.1:0-12824 GCA_025631205.1 Nesometra sesokonis
CTATTATTATTATTATTTACTATTAATGTTTATTATTATTACTATTACTATTACTATTATTATTATTATTATTATTACTATTATTATTACTATTACTATTATTATTATTATTTACTATTAATGTTTATTATTATTACTATTACTATTACTATTATTATTATTATTATTATTATTCAGTTATTCCTATACAATTAAACAATCATTGTGACATTTTACATTTTAAGTGATTACAGCAATTCATTGTATTTCAATATTATTCTGTATATTGCTTTACTTTTGAACTGTTGTAAATAAAATTTACCATAATTATTCCTTAAATATGTATTGGCTTTCAGTTTGTAAGCTAATTTGAAATTTATTGAATGAAGATTTTTTTGCCAACATTATTATGTTATTTCTCACCACAAAATGAATAAAACTGTGATAATCTCCAAATTAGGCCTAAAAGTCAAATTTTTGAGAAATTCAGTGTTAATGAATTATGAGTATTATTGTACATATACTTCATCATGTAATTTTTAGGTCAGTTTTCAATCAGGAAAATGTCCTTCATGCAGACTTTCTGAAATTTATAGTCTTTTAGTTGTTTTATGGGCAATTTTCTCAAAACTGTGTTTCCATACTTGAATACTTCAAAAGATCTTATTGTTGGATCTACTTATCCGATGAATAAAGTGTAGATTACAGCTTATATTTTCATTGCTTAAAAATGGAATGACAAAATGCTCTGTAAAATACAGGTAAAAACAACAAATTGAGTAAGGCTCAAACGTTGCATAAGTAGACAGGATACACAAATTAAAATAGCCAAAATGCATGACAGTATCAAAGAACTTTAGGTGGTATTTTAAAGAGCGTATACCAACTACAGACAAGTCACATTGTTCTTGTTAGTGCTCAAATTTTTCAAAAAATCCACGTAATTTTACGTTGTATTACTCCAAAAGGTTGATTATTATTAACAATGAACTAAGGAGTATCGTCTTTGCCAGCAAGTGGTAATTTTAAGCTGGAAACTAACAGAATTTTAATTGAAAAATCTAAGCCAGATCAGCATCGAATGTAGGGAGGATAACTTGCTGGTGCACTGTTGGACATGCACACATTTCTTTTTTACTGCTGGTGGTTAAAATTGTATCTCGGCTTACGCTAGGCTCCAAGATGGCGCCGAAGTTTGACGCGATGAAACTAAAGGAAGAACTGAAAATATATTGAAACACAGATAAATACACAAATTTGTAAGTTAATACCAGACACTATTAAATCCGTCATTGCCAGTGTAGAGGACATTTTAACCAAAGCAATGGATAGCATAAATAAATTAGAATTAAAGATAAATACACTAGAACAGTAAAGTAGAAGAAATTTTCTTCGAGTTTTCGGAGTAAATGAAGAGGAAAAGGAGAATACAGATGATTTGGTTATTGACTTAGCTCGGAAAAACATGAACATTGATCTTGCCCCTACAGATATTGATCATAGCCATCGCATTGGATGTAAGGGAGAACATCACAGAGAAATTATTGTTAAATTTACAACATATTGTAAGCATCGTGAATTTTATTCTGCGAAGTCTAACCTCAAGCAATCAAGACAAGGGGTCTTTATTAGAGAAGACTTGACAAGACAAAATGCTGAATTATTTAGCCCAAAATTTATAAGAGAAACTTAAATACGGTAAAAATAGGGCACTGGTGCACCAAAATGGGCAAATAACTTTTCTTTTTTTTTTTTGCTCTTTAAGAAAACTTTCGGCGGATCCTGACAAGATAAAATTTAATTGTTATTTTATTCCGATCATTTGAAAGATTGTGGATTACTCTGATAACCACAGGGGATTGAAGACATCATGTAACACAGTTTGTCCAATGTAAATACTGTACAGTTGATGTAATAAAAATCATTGAAGTTTGATTTTGTTACAAGAAATGTTTAAAGAATGTAAGTGAAAGAACCTTAACACCTTCAGATTGCACTGCATGTAACATGTACCATAATTGTTTACCAGGCAAGATCAATTAAACATCAGACTGAGTTTCAAAACATGAGGATTGAAGGGTTTGTAAGTTAAAATGGCATGTTACCATACAGAAGGTGGCCTGCTGATGGCCTACTTCTGCTATCACACCTTGCTTTCTTATCACAACAAGGACTTAGAAACTAATTAGACATCTCACTTCTTTTAGGATGAGCTCTGGTTCTGCTAATGTGCTAGGAACATATATGATCAGTCCATCACCATTAAGAGACCCAGTAGAAGATTTCTAAAGTAGCAATGCGGATAACTGGAAGATTTGTAATTTTCTTGTCAATTTATGAGAATCTGTAAAACAGAGAGTAGAGCTTTCTTACCATGACAAGGAATTAGAAACTTGGACATTTTTTTTAGGATGACTTCTTGATTCTACTAATTTGCAAGGAACATACCTCATAAACGGGGTGTTATCAATCACTATTTATAAGAGTTGTATGCAATAGACAATTTCTGTAGTAGACCTGGTGAAGAAAACTGCTGGTATCACACCCCTGCTACAGAAGACTTCCTTACTAAGAGAAGGACTAATTAGACATCTCCCTTTTTAGAATGCCCTGATTCTATGGATGTGTAAAGAAACATATCTGATCAGCGGGGTGTTATCAATCACCGCTTTAAGAAGAATAGAAGACTTCTGAAGTGTGTAGTACCATAGTAACACAGGAAGATAAGGAATTAATATGTAAAAAAAATGTTAATGTTGGGTCCATTTGGCATGTACAAAATCTTTGTCTACAAAGGAATATTTTATTCTATAGAAAGTGAATAGCAATTAATTTGGATGTGTGATGATTGTGCAAATGCTGGGTTTGATTCAGCAGAGAGTGCTAACACTCACTCTAGTGCGTCTCCTCTTTCTACCATTATACAAAATTAGGAAGCCTGGCAAAAACTGTGGAATGCATTAATAAGAAGGAATAGCTTATGAAAGAGGAAATGTAAACAATTACAGAGGAGAAAGTCCAACTTCTGACTAGGGAAAATTGAGAAAGACAGAAAAGAGTTAAATAAATTAAGACTCCAGCCAACTGACATGAATTTGTCAAGAATAACACCAAAGGAGAGAGGAACCCCTTTGTCTAGTATTGCCAGTAGCAACACGAGACAAAGAATAAGAATAGCATGCATATACCATTAAAAAAAGACATTTTATCTATAAACACCTCAAGATTTTTGATGGTTGTGTAAAAAATATTGATACTGCACCCGATCAAACATTTTAACATTGAGAAATCAATAGGAATTTGAGAGAAGAGGTGAAGAATAGAATTGGTGATGGGGAAACCAACTTAGATATTTCTTGATGCAAAATTTTACACAGACACTGAAAAATATTCCCAACATAGAGGGCTACGAAAGACAAGCCCAAATCTATTTCTATATACACAATGGTGTCGATGCTGATCAGAAAGCTCAGGATGCGTTTTTTGTGGTGGATATCACCTAATCCAGTACAACGTAGACATGAAAAGAATGAAGATGGTCCTCAGCGTAGCATTCACATGCACGATAAGGTACATTATATATTTACTTAACTTTATGCTAATTTGAAATTAACAGAGATTAATGACTTTGTATACTTGTCGTTGAATTTTCATAATGTTAAGCCTCCATTACAATTTAGGCTTTCTAAACCATCTCAGGTCAAGCATGGAGAAGACAAGCATGTAGATTGTCGTGATGGTTATGCTAGTTTCTATGGTGTAGGAGTGTTAAGGCTGGTTCGTTTTGGAGGCACAATTGTAGGAGACAACAATCATCCACATGCTGTTACTGATGCATCAAAGTACCTGATAGATCAACATATCTGGTCTTTTCCATATCAGGCTTCCTACTAATGGACAGGAATGCACCAAACATCACTATTTGTCAATCGATCTGAGTGCTCAACCGATGTATATACTGTTTTTGGAGAACGAGTTTCTGGAGGCCAATCTCAAAGTAAAAAATGGAAAGGATCCAGAGTCAGTAGAGTGTGACATCAGATGCACATATATCAACTATTTCAAAGTCACACTTTAGGTATGGTTTTGGGAGCCTGAAGACGGATTTTTGTGGTACATGTGCCAAATTTAAGGTCAAGATAAGTGTTGAGAAGAATGAGGCAAAAAGGAGAAAACTACAGACTGAGTGTGACTGGAAGGCTAAAGCATTTTATAGCAAATTGAAGGCAGACTCCATACTTGTCCAAAATTAAGAGGAAGTAGATACAATATCTATTGACTACTAACAGACAATTCCTTTTCCTCGCCTTCCAGTGGGCGAAATTTTTTTACATGCGCCAGTTTTGGATTTTTAAACTTTTGCATTCATAGTAGCAAAACAAAACATGTATATGTAATGAGAAATGACTGCAAAACGAGGAGCGAATAAAAAAATTTTGTGCTTATATCATTACCTACCCATAGGCTTTCAGCTGGGGTTAAAAAGTTGAAGATTTAGTCCGATGGATTCTGTGGCCAAAACCACAACCATAGTTTAGCTTGGATTGCTTGATTCTACTGGACACCATCTGTACATGAGAGGCCACTGCAGCAGCTTTTTGCCATGCAACAGGCATTTTGCAACATTCGAGAGGAAAAAGTGGACGAATGAAAATATGGAGTGGTATGATGGAAGGATCAAGATGGTTGATGAGAGTTCTGAAGTTGTCCGTGTCAACCAAGCAATAATCAAAGTCGTTCGATCAAGGAGATGAGATAAGATAACACAAATGTGAAATGGTTTAGACTTTTACAACCAATCATGCTTGGACCAATTTTTAAAATACGTCTTTGAACTTGCTGTTGTTGTAATTAATGGAGACTTAAATTCCATATTCCTACCATCATGGCCTACTGAATCAGTATTATAAACAGAGCATCACTCCTCAATAACAGGACCTGAAAAGAACAAAAGGATTAGATTTAAAAGCAAAGTGCTGTCAAATGATATACTGGGTATACTGGTTGAAAAGAAAAAAGAATTTCACCCATGAACACCTTCCCACTCCTGTTCGCCTTCCGAGAATCACATCAAACTCTCTACACATCCCTCCCCACATCTCGCAAAGTCTGCCTTCAATTTATCCCTCAGAAATTGATCCCCTCGCAAACTAGCCTCCTAAAAAATCACCCCCTCCAGTAAACTTGTCTCCTAAAATTTGAGAAAATAATTTTGTTTTCTATTCAATTTATTAACTTTTAGATGGTCAATTATGCCAACACATTCTTCTATATATAGTGAGAGGCCTAATCATATTTTTTTTATTACCAAATTAATGCTTTAAATAAGTGCACATATATAAGGTCATTGTACAAACAACAAGTAAATGAAAAGCTCCAGAAAATCTGCAGTTGTTAAGGCCTGATCTTCGTTACTGTCAAATTGCTTTGTAATGAATAGAGATTTCTGTTTGAATCTAATCTTGGTATAATAAATGGTAGGCATATTCAGTTACCAGGATTTGCTGATAGTCATGGTATCACAATTGCTAACAGCTTTGCAATGCAATGAACATGAAAAAGAAGTTGGCTTTTGCATTTGTAAATCAGTGAGATACAAACCTATATTTGATTCAGATCATAATGTGCAGGTTTGTAAGTATAGATTATTTCCAGCAACCCAGCAAAGTCTATCTTCATGTTTCTTCATCCAAAATTGATCCCAAGTATATAGCAAGTCGTAGCACCAGTTTTGTTAGAGCCTTCTACATCCACAGCATTATATGTAGAACCAGTTTTGTCTGAGCCTCTACATTCACAGCAATACCTGTAGGAACAGTCACTACACTAAAAACACCTATATTAATATTATTTTCAAAGATGTCAGCATGTGAGCGGTTTTTGAAAACACAGAGGAATACTTACCTATCAAAGCACGAATGCAAAAAAGACTAGATTTCGCAATTGATACCAATAACATCTCCAGAAAATAAAAAAATCAAGGACAAATATTGTTACTGGATACAAGCAGTTACCAGAAATCACATAAAAAAGAAGGATGAAAATGTATCGAATGTTAGTAAACCTAATGCTGCTTTTGAGTACAAAAAAATGCTAATGCCAGAAAACAAGCAATTAGATTGAAAGAGAAGTTGTCCAATTCGATACATGAAAATAAACGACTTATGAAAGACATGATAGTGAAGGCGAAGGAAATAATTGATCTTCAATATGAAATTTCACTCCTAGAAAATAAAGTTCAAGATCTTGAAAACCGTGCACTAGAAAAATATCAAACTATGAGGACTGAAAGTGGAAAGGGAGAACATTTAATGCCAATACTAGGAATACTGTTTTCAGATGCTAGATTTTTCAGTGCCAACTGATAAGATCCAAGTCCTACTAAAGACAGTGGTTGAAAATTATGTTGCAACACTTGTAAATGTACCACACCGTGCAACTGTTCAAATGATGGAAAATGAAATGGGTAATTTCAAAATGAAATGGGTAATTTCAGATTTTATAATGGCCAAATTTCTTTAAAAAAAGAATATTTGACCCAAGACTTGGACGGCTACCTAGGAAGGAGTTCATGTTAATGACATCCACATTACTTTGGCATCAGAATGCAAGGTAATTGCACTAGACAAACTTCCAACTGGAACTGGATTATGCCAGGCATATCGAAGACTCCATGGCCAGCATATCAAAGACTATATTTTCCATCATTTGAATACTCTCATTGTAGCTTATAAAATTATTGGTAGAATTCAATGATTTGGATGAAATTGTTTGAAAACTGTGACAGAAATATTAACTGGGAAAGTTGTGGGACATCAGATTTGCCATATTTTGTATGATAGTGAGATTCAAGAAAAGACCTTGTACCTTGTAAAATCTAAAAAATTACTTTAAAAAAAGCTGGAGGTACCTACCGTGTGCTCAGTCAAGGTGAAAAATGCCAGGGATTTTGATACAGTATTGCAAAATATGCTCTTGTAGCAGATCTCATCTGTGGTAATCTACAATAAAGCCGTGTTTCCGCAGGAAAAAATTATCCGATAAATTATCTCGATAAAGATTATCCGATAAAAGTGCTGCAGAAATGGGTGTTTAACCTATTCTGACGTAATAAAATTATCCGATAATATTCCGATAATTATCCTATAGTTGACCTAAATGCGATAATTTTTTACCTTTGACATGGGGTCAACCTTGATCTTGCCTTTGGTGCTTTTTGTGAGGATTTTACCACGGTGCAACGAGGGTGCCACGCGAGGAAAAGGTAAATCGCCAAAAAATCACCGGAAGTTAGTGGACTCGCAATGCATTATGGCCAACACTGAGTTTGCGCAGTTGGAATTTTGAAAAATTAATTTGATTGGATGATATTTTATTGGATAATCTGAAGTTCCTGCGGAAACACGGCCTAACTTTATCTTAATTATTATGACAATTATATTTGTTGTATATTAGATCTTAACTGAAGAAGCTCCAGATGCATGTTCATGGAATCATTATGATTTAATTATAATTTCAGTTACATGCTACTTAATTTCACTAATTAATTAAGTACTTGATTTCATTCTGCTTAATTTTTTAATTTTCAATTTTAACTTCTTGAGTGCCGAAGATGTGACGACACGTCAGACCTCCAACTGGCCTCAACCTCCCTTTATAATTGGTCTAAAAATAATCAATTGAAACTAAACCTCAATAAATACTCTACCATGAAAAATGTTTCCAGAAAATATCCCCACCCCCTCTGCTCCTTCAATTAAATGATATTGAAATTATGAATCAAAATGTAAAGTTACTTGGTATCCAAATTCAGTGTGACCTTAAGTGGGATACACAAGTAAAACTAATGTAAAGAAAACCAATGGTAAATTACATGATACGTTTGTTAAAGTATTATAAAGTCCTTCCTAAAGACTTATTCACAGTATTTAATTGTTATGCAAGACCAACACTAGAATATGCTGCTCCTGTATGAAATGCTGGGCTTACAAAGGAACATGTTTGGAAATTAGAGAGTATGCAAAAAAGAGCACTGAAAACCATTCTGGGAGTATATATAAACTATGAAAATGCATTTGCCCATTTTGGTACAATATCTCAGGCTGAAAGACGAGAGAAATTACACTTGTACAAAGGCGACGGTGCCCTCGCTTATTTTTCAAACACTGTTTTCCTCACTAGCTACAATGTTGTTTAAACCCTGATTAGGCCTAGCAGACGATACTTCAATACAATGGATTTTAAATATGAGCTATGATCTATACGAAATTAATAATAAATTAATTATACATATATAATAATAATATAATTTTTTGGAATTAGAAAAAGTTTCATAATTTTTTTTCATAAATTGAACAGTAATTTTTAAAAATTTATCAATTTAATTTGATGTTGATTTCTTCTTGAATTCTTACTTTATTTGTAGACTTTTTAATATAAGGACAACAAATGCACACACACAAATCAATACTGAAATTATATTAACTAAACCTATTTAAGAAAATTTTTAATTAAGTTTTGATGAGGCCTTATAAACAGTTTGTTTTTCACTTAGACGATGGAAGAAGACTCGGAGTATGTTGGCGTATATTCAAACTATAGGTATTATATTTTCAAAATTAAATGAAGATGGCATCTGTATGTTGCTCTAAAGCTAAAGTGACCACTTTCTGTACATTTGACTTGGTTGCTAAAGATCCTGAAAACCTGGCTGCAGATATACTGAAGAAAAAAGAGAACCAAAAGGTGCAAAGAAATAAAGTAAAGTGGTTGCAAGAAGAGAACACAAGCCTCAATGAAGAAATTGCTGAACTGACAACTTTGAAAGAAGAAATCATCACCAAGAAAGATGGCAAGACATTCAACTGTCCAGTGCGCAAAGCCATGTACTTTTGCCTTGAGCAAGAAGTTCTAGCAAGAAACATCCCAAATGTGTTGCGTTATACAATTGAAGAGCTTGCTAATCAAAGAATATGTGTTCTCCGAGATGCGGCTTCCTACTTGCATATGCTGTGGGAGATGAGAGAGCTTTCATGAATTCAGGTTAGTGAGGCTTTACAGTCATCTTCCAATACAACCCTGAAATACTGTGTGATGGAACCAACAAGAAACATACGCATTACTTCGAGTTACAAATAGCTAATCAAGGAATCACCTACACCACTGGTATCACCTGCCTTCCATCAGAGACTGCTTTAGCTAACACTAACAGAGTATCCAATCACTTGAAGATTTAGGGGCAGTCAGTAAAAAGACACTAGGAGGCCGTCAGCATCAAATTCTAGACTCCATCACCAATACAATGATGGACCGCTGTGGCGTCAACAAGGTTCTCAACAAAGAATTACTTAAATCTATATCTGATGGGAACCAACACTTAATTTTTTTTGTGGACACATCATCTGATAAATCAATTTCTGCATGGGAAGATGAGGTCCTGCCAGAACACAAACCAATGTCCTTTTGATGTCGAAGTCCAAGTGGAGCACTGAGTTTTATCACTGCAGTTTGAAGGGTTGTGGTATCAACGTTAGAAAATTTTGTTCCTGTGTGATGGGCAACAGATTTCATATTTGTATTGAGATACTGGAGCATACAAAGGCAAGAACAGAAAAAGGCTGAAATGGAAGCAACCAGAGCATGAACTCTTTGTAAGAAGGAATACATTACATCAATTATTTGTGGCAGAATGATGAAATGGTGGAAAGTAAAATAAAATATGCAGACAATAACAAAGAAAGATATAACACATGTAAAAACCGACGATTGTCTTCAACAATATTTGGAAGATGACAAGTGCTGCCCTTTCTACTCCTTCATCAAAGTTGTGTACTAAAACACCAGATAATGAGCATGCATCATTCCTCTGCTAATTGGCAAAATGGTTGATCACACCTTTGTCGATTATCACACATTTAAAAAGTAAAAGTTTTGGGTCAGGTACCAGGGTTTCCATGCTTGTACAACATTAAATATGATGATGATGCCATATGATATAGCCTTAAAAACTTTGAAAAAAATTACATCCTCTGACTAGGTAGATCTACCATGTTGAATTACTAGGGAGATCTACCTAGCACCACAGAGAACTACCTAGTAAGGTAGTATATAATTATCCTGTCTGTTGATGTTATTAAAGCCTTAAGGTTTACTCTAAATAATGACTGTATTTTCTAGTATACTTGTAGAGCATTTCTGACTATATCCTTGGTAGCATCCCTTGATATGGTTGTTTTATAGGGTTGGCCCTGTTATCTACCTTGTCACTACCATTATCAACCATGTTAACAGAACTATTTTTTTTTTCAAAGGGATATAGCCTCAAAAACTAGTAAATGACTATAAAGATGGTACCCACCATTGTAATTCATGATGAATCTTGAAACAGGTTCCATGGTTAGTGTGATATAAATCTGATTAATCTCTACAGTAGCTATTTCCTTGCTACTTTGATATGTGGCAGAGTCAAGCTGAATGAGACATAAGCCGGAAAATTGAAAATTATTTTTTTTAATGGATTATAAAACTACACGTTATTATCTTTAACATGCAAAAATCAGTTTCATGCGAAGTTATGAACAATCAAAGTTTGAACATTTAAAATGGAAATTTTGAGAAAACTGCATTTTAAAATTGTTTATCAGTATACATTGACGGAGCAAGGTCATTTTAAATCTCATTTTTTAAACATTTTTTGATCATCATATATCTGAAAATTATTAAGGTAGTATGAAAGTTAAAGGTATGAACTGTATATTTTTAAAACCCAGTGCAGTTTTCACTAGCCATTGTATGCTGGGCTAGTAAAAAATCGAGCCCTAGATGGTAATTTGGAACATGGTTATTAATGCACACTATTACTCTGTAAAGAGCTACAGTATTCTTAGGACAACATATGATTCAAACAAGTTGCCGTGCTATTTTAGTTTAAAATCATTTACCTATATTTTAGCATGTGGAAATAAAATGTTGTTTTATATGAACAAAACGCTGATTTAATGTTTAATAAACATAATTTTGTTGATTTCCTGAAGAAGTTCTTCTCATAATACATGGTACTAGGTAAATTTCCATAGTTTGCATAGCCATGTTGTTCATAAATGCACTTTGTTTAGTTTGTTTACCAACAAATTTGTTGCTAAGGTACAGTACCAAGGTTCTTGATGACTGTCAGCAATGTCAACTATTTTAACGACTTACCAGATCTACCAGTGAAAAAAAAATTATAGTGCAATATCTGTTAAAATAAAAAGTATATGTGTATTTTAAGTTCTTTACTTATTTATAGTTGTCTAAAATATACCCATGATTTACCAATTTCAACAAAAAATTCTGATTTCCATAATTTTAGAATTCGCGTAGCTTTGGAACAGCCGAACCAAATTAGACAAATGAGGTATAAATATGCTTGTATAACTGTACTTAACAGAAATGATCACAGATATGCAATCCATTGCATTTGAAATTTCATGTGTGGCCCCCTACTAATATAATTTATAAAGTCTTAGGCTGCTTCCATCTGTAACAGAATCATCAATCCATTGGAATCTTTTATTTTTCAGTCCCTATTATCAGTTGTAAATTAACTGATGCAAATGAATGAAATCCGAATCAGTAGTAGCCATCACCTTCTGGTGCATCTACCAGAAGTAATGAAGATATATCTTATCTTAATAAAACTACAAAATGAAAAGGCTAGAGTGTCTTTCTGCAGCAAAGGCTACTCAAAAGAAAAAATACATGATGAAGATCAAGCAAATTAAAGCAATGTTGAAAACACGAAGAGGAAGATAAAACGTATAAAAATAAAAGAAAGGCAAATACAGGAACTGAAAAATAAGGCAAGGAACTGGCTCAAGAGCTTGCCGAAACTAAGGCTGAACTGTCAAAGCTGAAAAATGCACAGCACAAACTGCTGAAAGATGTCGTAAGAAGAAAACCAAAACTGTATCACTACTGAAGTACAGGAACGTATATCCCAGTATTTATCAGTCAAATGTATAAGAGATGTCAACACAATGTTTGACCAATTTCCACAAAAAACTACCATTAAATTAATGGCACGAGAGCTAGGAGCAATTTCAGAGTTACAGACAGCAAAAACTCTTCTTGTTACGAAAGATGTTACTATAGGATTTGTTGCTACAACGGAGGATGAAATGCACAGTATACATTACACCACATAAACTTCCTGTCTAGCTGCAGAAATTGACAAATTAGCAGGTGGAACAGATTATGTTACATCAATGTTGCCACTTTTAGCATAATTATGCTTTTTAGCATAATTTTGACCCTCATAGTATCTAGCATAATTTGGCCAAATCTAGCATAATTTTGACCAAATCTAGCATAATTTTTACTTTGTCCATTGAAGACCCAGAGCAACTTTTATCCGAAAAAACAAAGTAGGAATACTCAAACTTGAAGATTTTGACCATTTTTATAATGACACCTATGACACCTTCATACATACAGTACCTTGAAATAATGCTCTCTGATTGGCTAATAGTTGGTAAGCTGCAGAGAGTGTGTGAGCAGCCAAAATGCAGAAGACTTTTTTAGCACGCCGTGGTGTGTGGTGTGTATGCAAGTTTGAATGCAAAAAAAAAAACAAGTTTTATGTTTTAAAGTAAGCAAAATAATATTTATACTCTACTTAGAATTTCTTTCAAGATAATATGTAACCTAACTCTAGGATAGGCATAAATCCCATCTAACACATGTTCCCTCTTCATTAATTTGCATTGGAAAAGCATGACTCTTCCTAACTAGACCGGGGGCCCAGAAGATTTATTCAGCTGAAAAGAGAAACAAGGTTTGATGGTCTCATCATGTCAAGACCTTTG
>JAOTQE010117230.1:0-12824 GCA_025631205.1 Nesometra sesokonis
GGGGGGGGGGGGGGGGGGGAATGCTCAGACCACGTCCATTTTACAGGAATACTGACTGCGCCACGGTTTGGGAAAGGAGGATCCTCCTCCCATGGATTTTGTTTTAAACCTCTAGACTCTCATACAGAGCATCTTAGAATATAATACAGTCGAAAAATTTGTGTTATTGTATATGCTGAAAAGACACACATTAGAGTCCATCAAAATGTCCCGTTTTCTAAATCAGCCTGTTTGGTTTCGAAGTTCAGACTTGCGAGGTAAGAAGCAATCAGCTAGGCTGGGGACCAAAAAACTTCCATGGGCTCCGGTCGGGGTCCAGGGGTCAAAACATTACATGCTGAAAGACACACTGAGTCCATCAAAATGTCCCGTTTTTCATATAACCCCCTCCCATAGATTTTTTTTACAATAATAAACTTTATAGACGCTCACATAGACCATCTTGGAAACAGTCGAAAAGTGAGCATCCCAATTAAAAATATGATGACGGGGAGGGGCACGTTCCCCATGCCCTTGGATCCGCGCCTGCCATGTCACAATCGATGGATCTAGGGTTCCAATAGGGGTGGCTATAGCCACTCCCTTCCTTTCCAGTGAAGCAACGGTTGCGTTTACCCATTTCCTCTTTCCACTAAATTTTGTTTTAGAAAAATAGTATAGACCTAACCAATTTTTAGTACTGTATTGTAGGCCCCTAGTACTATTTTGAGCACATCTTTGCGAGCTATAATCGTTCATCTCAATTTATGTTAAGGAACATCATCATCATCATCATCACCATCATCATCATCATCATCTTCATCATCATCATCATCATCATCATCATCATCATCATCATCGTCATCATCATCATCATCATCATCAGGTCAAGTGAATATAAAAAGAAAAAGCAATCATTTCAAAAATAATACAATTAGTAAAAAAATAAATCGGGATTTTTCCAAAAGTGATGCGCGCGGGGGTGATAAACTAATAATTTTTATGGGGCCTAATATCCATCAACACCCCCTCCCTCTTACTCCAACACAAATTTACACATACACATATATCCCCTTACCCAACTAGCCAGAAACTATGGTCTCAGTTTTTGTGTGGTTCCGAAAACCACTGGATATTTTCTCCTAGAAATGGGATACGATTTTAGACTATGATAAACGCATGTTGACGAAAACTAAGTTTCGAATCAATACAGATTCCCAATGGGTGTATTGTTCTTGAATGTATACTAATAAAACCGTATTACTCTGATATGTTTTTTAAGAGGTATCTTTGACCGATTAGAGGGTATTGGACTGTAATGTTCTTGAACTTTTGCTAATAATGCGTTGAACTTAGACCTCACGTCCGAAGACGAGTTTGAGGATGGTTGCATTGAATTCATAGTGTACTTATATACTGTATTAGACAATTGACAGAAGTGATACTATTTGAAGAGCATTGGTAAAAGGAGAATGTTTTGAAAAAGGAAAGTGCTTTGATTTAATTGTAACTGTTGTGATTTATGTGACGCGGAGAACCAATTGGATGTGCCCATGTGTGTTTTTTTCAACAAACTATTTATCACGTAGCAATGTTCACACGGCTGAATATACTTTTTTATGATAAACAAAGAAAACTTTTTTTGGGTGAACCTTCCCTTTAATATTACGACAACTTGGTGGTTTTGCCATGTCTTGCCCCATATTAAATCGATGTTGATGATGATGATGATGACGATGAAGATGATGATGACGATGATGACGATGAAGATGATGAAGGTGATGATGATGATGATGATGATGATGATGCTGATGATGATGAATGCGTATAGAGAGGTTTCACGAAATAAGAAAACGTCGTGGAAGTTCTGGCATGTTTTGAACACGTATTTAACAAGTTAAAAAAAATGGGAGTGTGATGCATTTCGACAATTTGCAAAACCTCACTAATGTTACACAAAAAAAGGAAACGAGTTTCTCTCTTTAACAAACTTTATTTTACATCGCATATACACATGACCTTCATCGATATAGGCTCGTAAACGGCAGAGTCTGAATTACAGCGGTTCCAGCATTCATCGGAGAGTGGAACAGTTTCGGGATAACACTTCAGGGAAGGAACGCATCTTCCCACCTCACTGCCCGGCGCAAAGAAACAGTGTGATCCGAACAGGTTGCATCCTTTCTCGTCGCGTTTAACCAGCCACAATCGACCGATTTTTTTGGATACTCGACCGACGCTGCATCTCTCAAGCGAAACACCGCCTTCACATCGGTCGCAACATCGAACGTAACGCGTTCCGTCTTGGGCAATTTCCAGGCAAGCGTACTTCTCTTCCGGACGTATACAGGCGTCCTGGTACAGGAAGGGTGATGCACCGTTAGCGAACACAGATCCGATGACCACCGTCCCGTCGACGACCGTGCAGGAGAATAGCATGAGCAAGGCTAACGGAGTTGAACCCATCCTTCGCAGTTTGTCAAGTGCACAAACGGGAGCATGACGCAAGGATTCCAAAGCCTACGCTTATCATCACCCTTCACTAAAACGTGCTGAAACTGCTCCGAATACCCGTTGTCGACGGATCGTCTAATCGCAACGTCCGAAGGGCGTTCAACGTCCGTGGGCTCTTGCACTGTGTGGATCGGTGTAGGAAACATGGAGAACCACGTATTCGTCCTAAAGTCTCTACCGGCGACAACGCGAGGTATGCGACCGCCCCTCTCTTCGATGAAGTCGTACACGACTATATTCCTAAACCAAAACGGTCCACCGTGTACCCTGCTCGTCCACTGTCTGTTTTTCAACGTCCATATCGTATCATAGTCTACTATATCGACGTTGCCCGTTTTCGGGTCGTGACTGATTGAACAACCGTCATCGAAACGTACCATTTCTGGTGGTGTTTCGTAGGTGACTATGCGACGGGTAATGATCGCGTTATCGACCGCTTCGTCAGTCACCTGTGTGTCGACGGACACTCTGAACAGTGCGTACTTCGGTTCTGGGGTGGCTGCGAGAACTTTTCCGTAAAGCAATAGATTTATTTTATTGTTGTCCTCCTCGTCTTTAGCGAACCACAGACAGGATCGGTTCCAAAACCACCGGTACATGGCGTGAAACATGTACCAACGGTTATAGCGCATGTCCAACACGAAACCAAATTTTTCGCACTCGCTGCGCTGGATTTGCCCGTCCAACGATTCTATCATGTCTGCCGGTGCTCCCCGAGTGTCCTTCCCGCCGACAAACACAACATACCGTTCGTGGATGCAGTGCATCTGCATGTTTTCTCTTCGGCACGCGTACGGCAACTCAGAAAGTTCTATCCATTTGGCGACGCCGTTCTGTGCCAACGACCAACGCGTACACTTGTACAGCAAAAAGTTGTCCTCGAAGCATGCGATCATAGATCCGTTGGCGCAGCAAGCAATAACACCACCGTCCGGATTGTGATCGACCTCCGAGGCAACTGCCAACTTGGTAGCGTTTAAAACGGAATCTCTTACGAAGACGTCTCCGACGGCCATTAAAGTGTAAATACATGGCGCCATTCTAGAAATCTGGCATGTGTTAGTGTGTTCACCAGGTTTTCGCCTCGATTCCAGCATAAGATCTTTTATTTTCGTTGTATAGCGAAAGGTCTTTATCCGATGCTCGTCATCCCAGTCATAGGGTGAAAATTTAGACGAGTCGTATAGAAGACCCATGCGCCTGGAATCGATTTCGTGCTCCTCAAACGAAGCTATCCACACGATTACGAACCGATAGACGTCTTCGTCGAAACCGCATATGCGGTACCGTCTGTTAATCATATGGTCTATTGCGGATGGTGGTATCCGTCGCAGCCATTGGCACAGATCTTCTGGCTTTTTTAAAAACATGAGAAATATTAGTCGACACCAAAACAACAACATGTCGTAGACGGTGTCTAGTATTCGTGTGCCTTTGTAGCACCCCGTTGTTAGGTACATTAAATCTATTACAAGTCCGGTTCTTGTAGGGTCTTTGAACATCTCTCGGCCGTCTTCCAACAACGTCGGAATGTATTCATTGCTGAGCCGCGGGAATACAACTGAACTTTTTACCAACGATCTCTCAATGCTATCAAGCACCTTGGTGTTGTTAGTGTACATGACACTTTTTGTCAACGGAATAAAATTTAAATATGTCAGATCCTTCGTATTTTTGTATTTTGTAAGCATCTCGACACTTTTTGCGTTCACCCATCGTGGAATCTTGTACCACATTGTTCCGTTGTCATCCACGTAGTGCAAATTGTTGACCGTTGGGATTTGGGCGTTCCCATGTTTTACTCGGTACTCCGGCGCCGTCGTAGAACGCATGACACCATCGTAGAACGGATCGTTTTTTTTTTTGTGGGTCGTCCTCGAGACGATCGTCGCATGCCTCTGCAACGTTTTCGGGACGAGTTATGTCGTCGTAGACCGTCGGTCTGACGGTCTGCGAAGGTCTAACGGTCTTTGTCGCGCCGGAGCTGGTTGCAGGTTGATCCTCCATGTCGCTATCGTCCGACGAAGTTATCCATATGATGTCCTTTTTTCTTTGCTTGCTTCCAGTGGGACGGTTGTTGTCGTCACCGTTCTCCTCGTTGGAATCGCAGCGAAAAGTTCTTCGTCTTTCAGAGGCCATCGCAGTTCCTGTTACCAAACAAAAATGTGATGCTGTCACTAATACTCACAGATTGTGTCCAATTTATCTTTTGTGGACTACGTCCACCGCCACTGTGTGTCTCAACGTTGCAAATAAGTTCAAAGCGATTAACCAATCAACGCACACGATGGATGTAAAAATATAGTTCGTTTACGCGAGCAGCCAATTAAAAAAAAAGTTGTCCATTTTACCTTAGCACGCTGAGTTCGGGTAGACAATGAACAAAAAGACTGGTACAAGGTTTTTCGTTGTAGTGTACTTTGTAGATTGATTATATAACCGGATTTTCTGGACTTTTCGGCCATTACTTTAAAATGCGCTGTCCATTCTACAATCATCAACTTAACGTAAAAGATCGAGCCAAACATCTAGAAAGATGTTACATGCTATGGCTCGCAGAACGTACCTGTACTCCTGGTAGCCGAATACCTGTGCCGTTAGTGTAAGTTTATGATTTTGTTTCTTCATTTTTATTTTCAGTTTCTTAAACATATAAACAACATTACAAATACGAAGTGGATAGAAATTATATATTAAAATTATGAACATACATATTACCGGTTTTTTTTTTATACTTTCATTAAACGAAAAAAAAATATATAAATAATTTTGTGTCAAAGATGCATCGTCACACAAAATTCCGCCAACCCATTATTGTATTAATAACTTACAGGGTAAAAGTCCTCAACAAGCAACTGCCAAACGGGTTTACTCTACATTTCCCTAATTTGATGCCACCTTTACGTAAATACGTCATTATAAAAATCTATTTTTTTTTTGGCAACTTTGGAGTGAGAGCACGTCTTTAACACAAAAATCGTGTTTAATAGCATAGAATAAAAGTAAATAATACAATTTCAAATTGTTTTATTAACTTGTATTATCTTAAAGGTTATATTTGTGTACGGTATAATGTGGGTGGGTGAGTGTGTATGGGCGTGATTTAATATTTTTTTTGTTCTTTTATTAGTGTTCCAGCAAATTTCTTCGATTGGTCAGACAGGGAGGACTGCCTACATTGCGGAAATACGTATTCCCACGAGCACATTTTGTATCATTATCTAGAATGTCCTACAAGATTTTTTGACGAGTAAGTTACTACCGATTTAGTGTTATTACAATTTGTTATTGGTCCCAATACGCCGACACGTTTCTTGCTGAACGGCCCAAAATTCAAAACAGAATTGCCCAATTTCGGGGGGGTTTCTACTGTATATCAGCTGATAGTTAACCGATATTCCTGTGCCTTTCGATAACGTGTTTAAAAATTATTTACACATAACATGGTATTAATTGTTATTTGAGAAAGAACAGATTTTTTTTTCTAAACTTTTTTTTAATACGGCTAGCATGCCTGATTTTCGTCTTTTCAACAGAATAGGCCATTGAGACGAGGCATTCTACAAACAAAATTCGAAAGAAAATCGCCCAATTTTTGGGGGTTTCCATACTGTATATCAGCTGATAACAGATTTCTTTGTGCGTTTTGTTAATGCGTTTTTTAATTACACATAACATGTTTTAATTGTGATTTGTGAAATAACAGCAGCTTTTTTGTCGCAATCTGTTTTTTATACCGCTAGCATGTCTGATTTCCGTCTGCTTTTTAGAATAGGCCATTGAGACGAGGCATTCTGAAAGGTTTTTGGGCGCTTCGCTATCTTAGTTGTGCAATAAAACGCCATGCTGAGCATAGAAAACATATTTAGTTCTAAATCACAAACAAATTGAAATGTTGTAATTTTGGTTTGTGGGTGTACTGCGGTGTGTGGTTGTGATTCAATTTTGTTTGTAAATTATAATTAATTTTTGCCTTTTTTTATTTCTTAAAGACACTTTTTAGAAAAATTGCCGCCAAAGGATTTGCCACCAAACACCGTGCACGTTCCTTCAGAAGGCATATGGGCGTGGAAACTAGTCAGGTCAAGAAAAGTCTCGGTGAGCGACGTAAACTACGCACCGAAAACAACGAACGGACCGGGATTAAAAAAAATCCCTTTTCGGCATCACACGGCAAAACAACCAAGTAGTAAAAAGTAACCAGATTGAATATATTTAAAATCCTATAATTAAACTCTGCTCGTTGTTCCAAATGTTTTTTATTTTTCTCTAAAACTCCATTCTGTTTTCGAGCACTACGGTAGTTGGCTGCAAATGGAGTTAATAATGAAACTATATTAAACATTTTTGTAAGCTTTAAAATGAAGGGTCAACTAACAGAATTAAAAATGTATAACGAAAGTTATTGAAGAAAATAGAAAAAAAATGTGTATTTGTTTAAAGTTCCTGTTGTTTATTTGCTTATTTCGTTTAATTACATTACTTGTTAATTGTTAGATTAGTAAACTTATCTTATATACCTTAGTATTTTATATACTTTTATGAATTGCTGTTCTATATAGGTTTATGTAAAGGACAAGAAGCGGTACGCCAAATCCCGGGTTTGTAAAATTGAATTAAGTTTTTTTTAATATGTTTGTTTATAACTGATTGCTTAATTTACACACTACTACCAACTAGCGGATTTTAAGTACACAGCAATATATTATATAAATATTAGTTAAATTAAACACATTTGTAACATAATTATTTATACGTAAAATGTGTGTTTATAGCTTAAAGCTTCAATATATTATTTATTATGATAATTTACTTATGTTTTTTTTTTCGATGGCTGGGTATTAAAGAACTTAGATACAACAAACGAAAGTTTGTTTGCTTATTTCCTGGTTTCACACTAAAACAAAACTTGCTTAGTGATGATGCTGCTAGTGTTGTTGTTGTTGATGATGAGGGGTTTAAGAGGGGTTCGGGTCATACCTCCGGGAATTGTTGGACTTTAGATGCCCTGAAATTGCCTAAGGGCCGTGTTAAGGGAACAATTCTCGCGGAATATTTAAGTTTAGTTTAGACAATGTTAGTAATATTCAATATATTTTACTTTCCAAAGGGCGGGGATGGGGGAGAGGTGGTCCGGCCCGGCCCGGCCCCCTTAAGTCCGTCCCTGGATGACCATGATGACAATAATGATGATGATGATGATGATGATGATGATGATGATGACGTTTTTATTTTGTTAATGTCAATGGCCGTTTGCTGTTATTAGTTAAAAGACCGACAATGTTGTAGCGCAAGGGAAGTCCAGAACGATAAACGAAAGATGTCTTTTCAACCAATGAATCATTAGAAAATGAATTGTACAACAATGGATTCAATTTCACATGTATGGAGATTATTCATATCAGGAGGCAACGAAAAGGAAATTGTTAACGACACTGGGAAATTCTGGTATTTACATGCATTATCATGCCAGAGAATTAATTAGCCAAATGTTCCATAAGTAATGCAAAACATATCTTAACAGAGCATGGTGGTTGCGTAATTCTATTCTAAGTGTTCATACATAGTATAGAAAAAGATGTTACCTTAACATGTCCATTTAATCTCGATATAAATCTGAATTGCATTTTATTTTTCACATTTTAACGGCGACATTTTAATTGTTTCAACCAGATATTAAAATTAATTTTATGACAATGAATATAATTTAAAAATGTAACTGCTTTTAAACTGCTTCACTTTTATTGCATATATTTTTACACTGTCTATAAAATTTTAATAATGACGTACCATAAAACTTAATGGCAATCCAACCTTGCAATGTAATTCGTTTTTAATAAAATGTTGAGTTTTTGCCTGTCCAATTTTAATATCATGTCACGAACCATAATGATATAATATAAAACAAACCTGGGGGATTCCAGAAAGAGCAATAAGTATGTAGACTCTCCTTAACACTCCAGTATAATCCATGCCATTGCTGTTTTTAACGTAGGGTCTACTGATACGTTTTGTAATTATATCGTTTATAATGCAGTAGTGCTTAAAACGTGAGAGCTAGTCAATCTGTATATTATAGAGGGCGCCAAACAACAATAATTAGAAGACTGGTTATTTACCCTTGTAACCATAATGATATAATTATATAATATAAAACAAACTGGGTGATTCCCGAAAGAGCAATAAGTATCTAGACTTTCCTTAACACAAAAGGAACATCTATGTCATTGCTGTTTTTAACGTAGGGTTTATTCATATGATTTGTAATTATATCGTTTATAATACAATAGTGCTTAAATCGTGAGAGCTAGTCAATCTGTATATTATAGAGGGCGCCACACAATAATAATTAAAGGCCTGGTTTTCGAACATTGTAACCATAATGTTATAATAATACGCCAACACGGTGTGATTTTCCGAATAAGCAATAAATTAACTTTTCTTAACACACTAGTTTCATCTACGCCTTTGTTGTTTGTAACGTAGTGTTTATTCATAATGTGTTAATTATTATCATGTGTTAATTATTATCATGTATAATAGTCTTTTAACGTGAGAGCTAGTCAATCTGTATATTATAGAGGGCGACGAACATGAATAATGTAAAGTCGCAATTTTTACGACTAACAGTAATGTTGAAATCTTACGTTTTCTAGTATAGTAATAATAAGCCAGTAATACATGGGTGACGTCAGACGAACAACGTCGCTAGTGGCTGTCACTCTGCGAACAAACACATCACGCGAGGTCAGCGGTAACCCCTGGGTAACTTAAGACTGACAATGTCGCCAGCCGGCTTTATTCAACACCCGACAAACAAACACAATACGCGAAGTCAGCGGTAACACAACACGGGTAACGTCAGACAGACAGCGTCGCCAGTAGGCTTTAAGGTGGTAGGCATGTGGCCCACATTGCTTTTTTCTTTCACCCATAATTTCTCTGAAAATGGGCCTATTGAAATGATTTTGGTGTTATATGAAAGGCATTTTGAAGTACTTTATTATGATATACATCATGTCATATGTAATTACCAATTTGATTAATTAATAAATAAAACGTGTTAATTAGTTAATTAAAATTTTGTTCTAATTAATCAACATTTAAAAAAAAAAGTTATTTTGTATGTTATTCTTATTAGTATATACATCTTTCTATGGGAGATTTTAACATTATACTCATTAGTTTAAAAAATATTAATACTATTAATTAAAATCAGGATTTGTTAAACATAAATGTTTCAAGTGTTATTTCTCCTCAATGAAAATGCCTATTGAAAAACCCTCCCATAGAAATCTACTGATAAATGGAATGTAGGGACCAGCTTAATCAGTATTTCATTTTGGTCAACCAATTTTGAATTAATTTCATTTACAAATTGGATATATATTTTGTAAATATCACAAATTTTACACTTGGCCGAACATGTATTGTTTAAATCAGTTCCAGTGGGTCGATTTTGACTATTTATATACCAAAATGTTCAAAAAATTGCAGGGAATTCAAATTTATAAGAATTTTCAACTTCTGAGTACATCCCTGAGGTTTTGTTTACATTTCTTTAACAGTGGTGTAGTTGTAAGATCTCCCTAAGTAACTGGAGTATCTCAAGGTGACATATGGTAACCTTAGATTACACAGAAACCTTTCATGCAAATGACCTCCATGTGTATTCAACCATGAAACAGTGCAATTTTGAACCAATCTAGGGAATCATTATCTCAAGGTTATATTCCACATGCCTACCACCTTAACAACCACCCTGCGAACAAACACAATACACGAAGTCAGCAGTAACACATGGGTGACGTCAGACAGACAATCTCGCTAATAGCCTTTTATCCATGCCCCTGTGAACAAATTACGCGACGTCAGCGGTAACACATGGGTGACGCCAGTCACTTTGCGAACACCGTCGGTAGATCATGATTGGTCAAGAGACCTCTCGTGATCCGCATGCCTGTCTATAAAGGTGTACGTTGTTTGCGGTTTGCCATCACATCGGATGCGATGGACGTGTACGACGATCAACTAGAAAAGGAAGAGGCAGCAAGTTTTTTCGATTGGATGTCACTGCAAGACAAACCGGAGGAACCGGACATCTTGGCCATGGCCATGGAGTCGTGGGACGATCCGAAATCACCCATGTACGTCACTGACACCGGAAACGCAACGTTGGCCGACACACCAAACAACGGCGGTGCATCGGCGACTGCAGTACAGGAGCAGACATCTACAGACCGGACCGAAGATGCACGCATGGAGACGTCGGCAGACGACGATGACTTCATAAACGAACTATTCGGCGAAGTACCTACAAAATCAGCTCCAGACGTACCGACTACAGCGCCTGTCACCGATGGCCAAGACGACGATGCTCAGCCGAGCGCTGTAATCGACATCAAAGGCGGCATAAGTAAGTTGTTGGACGTTTGCGGTGGTTGTGATGCTTCCTACCCTGAAGCTTTCGGAAAAATGGTGGAGAACATTGGACGAAAAAGGGTCAAGCACGACATCCCTGTTTTGGTGTTCTGTCGTGACGAAGAACAAACCTACGCAGTTGTGTCCACAGTGGCAGACGGAATACGCATGATGGAAAACTACGTGGAGTCTTCGGTGACAAAATGTCTCGGAACTGTAAACCGGGAAAAGAGAAGAACTGATAAACATGGAAAATTGAATGAAACCAGTCACGTGCCACTTATTTCGATACAGGACAGTGGAAACGGGAAAAAATTTCGAGTAGCAATGGCAATGGTCTGTTTATTCAGTAGTGACGATGGTGGCCCAAACGGCGTTCGATTGAGGATCGACAACGGAGACGTTAAGATGGCTGCACTTATGCCATTTGTAGTTGATAAGTCCGGAGAAGAGTTCACCCTGGTCGAAGAAGACGAAGGCTTATCAGACTTAAGCTTAGACGTTCGAAGGGGAAACGTGATCTTCTTCGTGACAAGGAAGAGGACGCGCAGGCTATCGTGTATGCCAGAATCATGCAGATTTCCAGGATTGAACTTGGAGGGAGCATTGCTGAATGTTGCAAGTTCGGAAACAAGCAGATCTACGGGAATCGCATCTATAAAGGACAAAGGAGAAGACATTCACGCCAGGTACGGCCGTACTCTGCTCGGACAGTTTTTAGCGAGAGCGGTGGAATCGGCTCCGCACGAGGCTGACTCATGAAAGCACTGTCTAAAGGTGCTAGATATTTCAAATAAAATTGAAAATCTTAACGGCCGTATCCGTCGTGCCGAGTTGAGGGAGAGAGTTATCGAACAGGCTATACAAGAAAGCGGTGCGTCTGTTACGCGAGGTGTCCAAAGAGATTTGGACACACTAAAAGGAACCTCAAATAAAGCTTTGAACAATCTAATAGAACAATTGCGCTGGACAAAGAAAGAACTGGAGGACACAAAAGCAAAGGTTTCCAGTCTTGAAACTAAATTAAGTGATATATTAAAAGACAGAAAACAAGAGAGGGAAATGTTTCTGAAAACCCTTCGCGAAGAACGGGACGGGTTCAAGGAACAGATGACAGCGATGAGAAGTGAATTTGGAAAAGCAATACAATGTGAGATGATGAGGCTCAAACGACATTACGACGAGGGTAACGAGAAGGAAAATGATGCAGACTATTGGCCGACAAAGAGAAAAAAGAAGAGGAGGCATAAAATGAAACAGCACATTCCGGCTTAGTGGATTTCTTTTGCAACGAACTATTCGGCAAAGTACCTATAAAAATCAACTCCAGACCAAGCAATCAAGCAGCACATTTGTACAGTTTAGATCCTTAATAGATCTCTTTTGTAACGCAGAACTGTGGGTATCTATATGTATATTTTTTTTTCAAAATAAAATCAATGTAAAAGTAATAAGGTTGTTGTTGCGTTTTTTTTTTTTGGTTTCTCAATCGGCAATGACGGTGATGACGTGGTCCAATTTCAGTGTGCACACACATTTTAGGCATCACGCCCATATTTGTTACAACAATGCTCCGTGATGTGCTGAAAACTGAACTTATAGTTTACAATAAATTGGGTACGATAACTCAATTACAATAACACGGTACAGTACTGCCGAAGAGACTACGTTTCACGAAAGCAAAGGTCACCGTCATTGGATGTTTGGACCGCACTTTCCCGTGACTTTACTATTGTGGCTAGACGTCAGGTAACGGATGGTATCGATGAAGCGGTTAGCAAACCAGAAACTAATAATTACATTTTAGCTTTTGCTTACCAAATTTTGTATCTTATTTGAGATCCAGCCATCGCTACCCGCAACATTGGTGTTTTATTTCAGTATTTTGCCTTTTAAATTGTATATTATTT
>JAOTQE010117241.1:0-12822 GCA_025631205.1 Nesometra sesokonis
ATGTGGTACATCTTAAAACATTTTATATATTTATAACCACTCATAGTGAGAAATTGACACACACTCATCAATTATTAGTAAAAGTTTTTTGTCAATGAAGGATTGATATTCTGGTTTGATCTCTAGAGGGCGCAAATCAAAAATAAAAGTATCTGTTGTTAAAGAACATTACCACAAATCATATTTACTTGTTACCTAACCTTATTTTTACCACAGTTTATAGAAGCCTTTGTTTTTACCATGTTTTCGGGCGGTATGCACTGCGTGTGGTTTTCCAAATTTATTTTAGTGTAGGCCTAGATAGTTTGAAGCACAGGCAATTTGTCAGTATTGTAATCTGGTTGGAACATCGCATTAGATTGCCAAAAAATTGTGAAGTTAATATAAATAATTAAAAATAAATCCAGTAAGTTTTATTCCCATTTATTGTATACATGCCAACGTTCATGCATTAGCAGAATTCTGACAAATAGAAATCGTTTTTCTCACTAATGAGACAACACATAGCAAAAAGCGAAAAAACGCGCACAGAGTTGAGGGCAGCAGCGGTGGTGGGCAATGTCTCTCGCATTGCCGTAAAAAAAGAGTTGGGGCAGCAGCTTCGTGGGCAAATGCTTCTCGCATTGCCGTCAAAAAAGAGTTGGGCAGCAGCGGCGGTTGGCAATGCTTCTCGCATTGCCGTCAAAAAAGAGTTGGAGGGCGGCAGCGGCGGTGGGCATTGTCTCTCGCATTGTCGTAAAAAAAAGAGCTGGAGGGCAGCAGCGGCGGTGGGCAATGTCTATCGCATTGCCTTCAAAAAAGTTTGGCAAGTAGGACTATTGAACTGAAGGCCTCCCAAAGAAAATCATCCTCCCCAACCATTTAGGCCCAGGGGCGCAGCCAGAGGGTGGGGGTTCAGGGGGTCCTGACCCCCATAAAATTTTAAAAATAAAAAATTGATAATGTGGAAAAATATAGTATTGTATGAATTGTAAGCCAGACATCGTTAATAATGCAGACTGGTATTCAACGTTACATAATCTATTTCAATAGCTTTTCAAATGTCTGTATAAAAGATGACATCACTCAATGACAAAATTACAGAAATGTGTCTGAAACCTGAATTCCACACTTAGCCTATTACATGTAGTGAGCATCTTGGGGTGATATATTGTAATTGTCTCATATTTCCCAGTCTAGAAGGTGGGGGTCGAAAGGCAACCCCGTTGGGGATTTTAACGGTTAATTTTTTTCCGGGGGTCTTCGGCCCCTAGTACCCATACCAAGGGCTATCTGTGCCCCCCGGCCCCCAACATAAATGGCTCGCAAGTCTGAACTTTGAAACCAAGACAGGCTGATCTGTAAAACGGGACATTTTGATGGACTATAATGTGTATTTTTAGCATGTAAAATTAGGTAATTTTTTCCGGGGCCTTCGGACCATGAACCCCGACCAGAGACCTCGGTGGCGCCCTGGCCCCCAGGTTAAATTTCTCGCTTCGCTCGCACTGCCTGAACTTCGAAACCAAGATGGGCTGATCTGGAAAACTGATGGACTCTAATAACACAAATTTTTACTGGGCCTTCGGCCCCTACCCCCGACCGGGGGCCTGGGCGCCCCCTGGCCCCAGCCTAAATTGCTCTCTTCGCTCGCAAGTCTGAACTTCGAAAGAAAGACAGGTTGATCTGGAAAACGGGACATTTTAATGGGCTCAGTGTATACCATGTAAAATAATACAAATTTTCCGGGCCCTTCGGCCCCGGCCCCGACCGGGGCCCTCGGCGACCCCTGGCCCAGCCTAAATTGATCGCTTCGCTCGCATGCCTGACCCCCCCCCCCGCTTTAATTTCTTCCTGGCTGCGCCCCTGAGGCCTACATTTTTGGGTTTTTTTAAATTTATATTTGACAGTTTTTATCACTAAAAAAACTACGAGAGTAAAGGGACTGGTTCATTTCCAGTTTTGGGTCCCTAGCTGCTCTACATCTCTTTTTATTATAAGATTTGGGGGTACATTTTAGGGGCCTTAATTCTGTTAAGCCCCTCCCACATAAATCCGCCACTGGTTAAGACTATTCTTGAAATAATTCCACCTGGACTCGAAAAATAACAAATGCCTATAATTTATTTAGTTTCTATTTTAAAAAAAATCAAAAGGTATAAGCATGGCGAAATATTAGGCCTACAAGAGGTATAGACCTTGCGCACTTAATTTCATGCATGCAATGGTGGGGGTACTTACAACAACAGTGCTATGTTTGCTTTCTCAAGGAGGCACTAGTATTGTTCTTTTCAATCTGGTTTGACGTCATCAGTGTTGTTGAGGTCGCTGCTCGCCAGGTCACTTGTCCCTTCATCACCATTTATGGCATTTTTGTTTTGTGGGGTTTTTTTCGTATCCGGTAAAACCAGGATGATTCTTTTTAGAGAATCCGTGTAGGTCCATCCCAGTATAGGGTCTTGTGATTAAGTTTTGCTGACATGGTATGTAATAAAAAGTGTCCTTGTGTTGCCCAAGCCCGACCAACCCAAAATTAAAAAATCGGTTTCAGCGTTTTGTTTTTGTATCATTCTGTCATTGCTTTTTTAACCAAAATAGTTATCCTGAATATCGTAAAAAAGTAATTCAAAAGTAGACTATAGGAATAAAATAATTATAATAGAAAACACAATAAAAAGGGTAAATTAAAAACAGGTGCGGATCCAGCGGAGCTAGAAAGAGGGGGCCCGATGCCAAGTTGGGAAAGCCCAGGTATGAGGTTTTAACAGGGAAATAATAATAATACAGCTGCTCTCTGGTGCACTTTTAGCGCCCCAAAATTGTGCAAAAAATATATATTTTGGTTTCAAAAGGGGGCCCGGGCCCGTTGGCGCCCCCCCCCCCCTTGGATCCGCGCCTGAAAAAATCTCCCAATCCACACACATTTTTTAAAATGTTTGGTTAGTTTGGAGTATATCAATGTGATAGGCACAGCACAAAAGATAATCCACGAAGTCAAGTCCCAACGGGATCATTCTGGTGGTGATTGAGGGCCTACACTGGGAGACAATCCACGTACTCATTTATAATATAAAGTGTATGCTTATTTCGTGCGCCTATTTAACGTGAACACGTGTCATGTTGTACAAGAGTACGGCTTAACGGCTCATCTGAAAGTTAATGCTTACTGTATCTTGTATCAGGGAGTTGTTAAAAACTGCTTGTATTTTGACCCTCAACATAAACACGTTGAAACGGCGTTTTATTCTAGAACCTGGTAACCATGAACAAGTCTCCACTGTTCAGTTCAGCACTCAGCATGACTAAGTGCCACCAGTTTAGTCCGATCGAGTTAAGTGTCACCTGAGATCTTTTAGGTAATTATCCTAGCCCCACTGAAGTGGGGAGAGGCTATTGCAATGAGCTGCGTCTGTCTGTCTGTCTGTCTGTCTGCATCCATATCTCAAAACAAAAACTATTAGGCCGATTTACTTCAAGTTTTCAAACAATGTCAGAACCAACCGAATCTAGGTCCTCCCGAGGTTTGATGCTGCTCCGCCTTACCACATGAATTCTGGATTCTAATCTATGATTTTGTGTCTACTGTCCTCACTTAAGTAACAAAAATACAGTAGATACTAAATAGGTCTGACAGTTACTGGTATATTCTGGTTCTATCTGTTAGCTGTTGCCATTGAAATTCCAAATATAACCTTTCTTGACCTTGAATAGAGCATGTTTACTAGTATTCTGTGTGCCTGATACCTCCCTGGCCTGATCATGAGTAGATATCACAGTGAAAATAGGAAAAGAGTGAGAACTACGGAATTAGGCTGTTCCCAAATTAACACACAAACTAACAAACACACAAAGAGGGAGAAATATAGCCTCCTTCAAAACATAGGCGAGGGTGTAATGGTTTACAATCACTTTGTCTTGTTAGTATTGTAAATGAATATGACCTATACGTAAACCATTATCTCCAAATTATAACAGGCCTATTAATATTGTATTGTATACAACTTTATTTGATCTTATCCGATCACTGTTTTAACAGTCGTTTATATATGTATACGGTAATTCATATCATGGATAGGCATATTTACATACATGGATTAAACAGTTTAACCTTTGGTTAAACAGTTTAACCTTTGGTTACACAGTTTAACCTTTGGTTAGGGGAAACCCCGATACCGAACCACACCATTGCTACCTACATGTACTAAATTTATAGATGTCACCTTATTTGTATTCTGGATTAATAGAGTGTGATATCATGATGGATTGTGGATGTGTAGATGGAGGGAGCTATATCTGATTTTGATTTGACAAGCAAAAATAAACTAAATAATAAGCTATAGAAAACCCTCAATATAATACCGAACCACACCATACTGTATTATTTATATTCAGGAGTAATGGAGAGTGATACCAAGCAACGGCGTATCCAGGAATTGTGTCTGTGGGGGAGGGGTGGGGTTTGGGATGCTCAATCTGGTCGGATTTTGTTGCTGTTTCCCCTATCGTACGCTTTTTAATGGTGGAAAATTTGACTTTACGGTTCATTCCGACTGACATTATATTCCTTTCCACTGACGCGGTAGGCCTACTCATTTCTTCAGAAGGGGGTATGCGGGGCCCAATCTTCATAGGCATATCTATGTACTAAAGTTTTTTTTCCTCCTTTGTGATGCTCAAGCACCCACCCATCTGGATGCCACTGCAGGGGTGGATCCAAGGTCTTGTGATGGAAACGCTACCTCGAGATTTTTTTTCTATTTGAGCAATTTAACTGCATATTCATATTTTTCGATTTAGGAGGGGATCTTCTATAATAAGGTGGTGGAGCGCACGGGTCCTCTATAATAAGGTGGTGGAGCGCACGGGTCTACTAAAAGCCTGGGTTTCTTTTAATGTTCTTTCTATCACAATATTAATTTTGCTTTCGGGGAAAACGAAGAGGGATCGCATTCGCAATTATTGGCTTTAGAGAGGACCTGTATCTATGTATAACCTCTCACTCATCTTCAGTGTCTGAATGTGTATGCATAGGCTATAGTTTGCATGAATCTAGCTAATTTATACTTTGATAAATTAAAAATACAGTAGGCCTATTAACATTTCGAGTTATTAATGAGGAACATTTTCTTATGGAGGTTATTAGCCTAGCCAATGGAATAGCATTCATCATTGACGTTAAATTAAAAGTATGGGACAATGGCGATACCAAGAATCTTTGTTCTTTAGAAGATGATGTAAGTTCATTGTCTTGTCTATTCAACATATTGAAAGGCTGCCGTCTCCTTTTCAATATATGACGTCATTTCAGGGGCAGCAGACAATCAGTGTACTGGCCAATCAGGTTTGGCATAAAATGTGTACCTCGCGTTAGTGAAATCATAAATTTAGGTATGATTTTGAATATAGGGCAGTTTTATTTAAGACGAGGTATAAGAGAATAGTAAGCAATAAGTCAGCAGATTTAACGTCATTATTTTGTACCGGCTTATTTTTTAACGAAGCGTAGGCCTACACAGGAGGGCCAACAATTCACTGTGATCAATAGTTCCAAGGACTTCTTTTATATTTTGTTCAAGCTTCTTAAGACGGATTTAGGTGGCTAAGAAACAGACAATACACTAGGTAATTAATTTGTTTGTCCGTTCAATATAACTACGATCTTCTGCTACAGAAGTGATAACTTGTAATTCTTTACTGTGTGAGGTACATCCAAATAGCGGTATGCGAGACATTATGTACCACCATCAACCGACCTCTCCTCGGTTAACAGACGTAAAAGACACAAATATCTTCGCAATTTTATCACCGAAAATCATTCGCAGACAACGGTCGTTAACTAGCCCGATTGATCTTGAAAAGAGTACAAGCGTTCCTAACTTTCCACCAATTACAAGAACAAAAAGCGACAGCCAAGATAGACACTCATTACGAAGCTTGGATATTGTTACGTCTACTGGCAAAGAATCAATCAGGAATGTATATGCTCCACAAAAACCTAGGCCTCCCAGACCAGGAACACCGACATTTAATTCACCGTTCTTCAGACGTAGGGTTCAGACGCAAAATCCACTTGAAAAACGTGTTCACTCTGAACCAGCAATGGATATTTCATTATTAAGTGCGGAGCAAAGAAGTCAGGTAGGGCTCCCGAGTTCTCGACCTGGAAGCAGACCTGGGTCACGTAGCTCCTTGACTAGACCAAAACTTAGAGCAACAATCAGTTGTTCATCCACTTCAAATAATTCTAACGATGAGCTTAATAAATCGTCAGAGTATATTCCGCATCACGGTAGACTAGGATTAACTGAGAGTCCTAGATATCATACAAGACAACATTTCCATTTTGCAAACAGAACTGACCAACAAGACGAACCTTTGCAATTAGTGTCCGATGCAAGTCCATCACACGATTGTATTATTGAATCTGATGAGGTAGTAATGGATAAAATATCAGACTTAGCCACGAAAGATCTTGTGGATAAATGTCAGAAATGGCTGGAAGGTGTTGTACAAGCAAATGAAGAACCACTCTGCTAAATAAAACCGTTTTATAAAAGAGCGGAAAGAAAGATCTCGTATAAATGGACGTTTCTATACTATTTCTCAATTTGGAGCCAAATAGTGAGACGCGCGGAAAGTTCAACTACATCAACCAAATTATGCCCATCTTGTTTTACAGATACTTCTCAACAGCATCAAAAACTGAAGACTTCTGTGAATGGAAATTATTTTAATGTTATGCAGTTTTTAACGATACTGAATTATAATTGTGTTGCGATCTATATTATAAACAGATATGTTTTTCTTGATTGTATGGTAGCCTACGTTTCGATTACATAATTCAAAGCCTGGGTGTGATACTATGTCTTTGTGCGATTATCAGTCTTGTTTATAATTCTGCTCTGCACACCTTTTTTTCGTAATAACTTACGTTTCTGCTGAACCTCATTACGAAGTGGAATTAAGATGCAGTTGGTGATACAATTATGTTATTTTATAATGATATTTTAGTGCTACTGAACTATAGTCAAATACTCAATATAATTACCGGCATTCATTCGGACTGTCTCGAAGGACTTTGAGTACGGTATCTTAATGTGTTTTAATGTATAGGCCTAGGCCTATGTGCTTAATATATTGCATTATTATTAAGTTTTGTATTGACTAAACTAACATTCGACATCGTAAGGATAAGTAGATTCTTACTCGTACATAATTAGGCCTAGGCCTATTCATAAACTTTTAGTGTTTTTCAAGCCCGACCAATAAAAATTTGTTTTAACTTTCATAGGCTTAGGCCTAGGTCTATGTCCCGTATTTTTCGCAAAATTATTATTGTACTAAAAATTGTTAGAAGGTTCTGAAAATTGCATAAGGTTATCCAGAAATGAAACTAGAAATGTTAGAAATTCGAATTAATAAAAATAGAGTAACAGGGCAACCTTGGACCCTACTGCAGGGGGGGAACCCGGCGACCCCCCCCCCCCTCCCATTACCAGCCTTACGATACCTGCTTTCAGAAATTGTGGGTCCGTCCCAGATGCCTAGACCTACAAAACAAAATAGGCTTATGCTGTCTAGTACCTTAAACGTCTTATAATTCGTAAAAAAAGTCTTCATTTTGACAAAGCACAAAATTTGGGTCGGATGGTATTTTTTTTTAGTAGGCACCTGTTACTCCATTTTCTATAACACGACCTTTTTCATTCGCTATTATGTAATTTTTCGATCACTTTAAATTTTTTGCTATAATTTCCGGAATACTTTTTATAATTTCTTACAATTTCCTGAATTATTCTGGATTATTTTATGTGTTTATCAACAAAATAAGGGACTTGTGAAAACTATTTTTAAAAATTGTCGACTCTAATTTTTGCGACATTTTGGGTTGGTCGGGCTTGGGCAAAAATATTTTTTAGGCCTTATTAATTTTTGCATTGACTAAAGTGACAATCGTAAGCCTAATTATACATATTACTATAATTGATGTTAACACGTCTCAGCAGATAAACTAGTGGCAGTGTCAGGGGCGTATCCAGCTTCATGGGCGGCGGAAGTCCAATGGCACTCCAACTACAAAATTCACAATTAAAAAATAGCAAGTAAATATGGTAAGAATATTGTGGACCCTGAAAACCACCTTCACCTTCAGGGACCAGGAAAGCACAAAATTAGAGGCAATATGGTTTTTTTTTTTGCTCATCAAATTCTAACCGGGCTAGGGTAGCTGAGCAAAATTTAACCTCGTCCCCCACTAATTACAAAAAAATCGTTTCGCCGTCCCTGTCCCGCCCCCTCCCGGTTAATTTTACCACACTGACATGTTTTTTATAGTGCAATTTATGATTTTGTGGTGTTTTTCCTCACTGTATAGTCCTTCTCTTCTGAAGGGGTGCTCATTTCCACTGAAGGAGGCAGTGGCGGCGCTACGGGGGGGGGGGCTAGGGGGCTACATCCCCCCCGTCGGGGGACCTTTGCCCTCCCCCGTCGGGGAGAAAATTAAGGTTTCGTCGGGGGATAGACGAAGCCCCATCACCAAAACAGCAAGGGACAGACGAAGCCCCAACACCAAAACGGGCTAAATAGCACGCAAAATACGGCAGACAGACTACTACTAGAAAATCCACCAAGTTAGATGTTAATCCGAAATGTCCACTAATCAACTTCAAAGTAGGCTATAATACATACTCCAAGCAATGAGATACACGCCACCGTGACATGATTCAATATTTCGACATAACTTATGTCGAAATATTGAATCCTGTCAAGATGTCGTGTATCTCTTTGCTTGGAGTAAGCCCTATTATACTTTCTTAGCTGAAGATTTTCAAAAACAATTCGGGCCTTGAGCTGACGGTATACCGTGTATTGTATTGTGTTGTTTACACGGATAACCATATGTCACCTTCAACTTTAAAACAAACTGGCTATTTAAACTATAGGACCACAAGGATATACCGTGAATATAGCCGGACGTTGTTATTTACACGCTGTTTTTTTATTTTAAGCAATTGAATATCCAGAGCGTCCGTTCATTGGTCTGATGTTACCTTTATGTATATATTTTGACAAAACAATATGGAAAGAAATATTAATAAGTTAAAGACTTTCAAATATTTATTTTTGCAAAATTAAAATGGCTGAAAACTTGAAAATGACGACCGAGCGAATTAATGACGTTTGTTGGCACGTACGTTAACCGACAGCCCCATCCTGCAACATCATACTTGGTTAGTGTTAATGTATGTCTAAATAACGAACCATGAACGGTTGTTGCCTCTAGTCTTGACGCTTTTAAATCTTTTATATTAAAGAAAAAAACATGGTGTGTGGTTCCAGTGGATCCGGTATAAACTGACGTAACACGCCACAATGGTAAACCGTGAATATAACCGGAATTTGATATGTACACGGATATTTCACGTTCCATAACGTACGTTAACCGACAGCCCCATCCTGCAACATCATACTTGGTTAATGTTAGTGTATGTCTAAATAACGAACCATGGACGGTCGTTGCCTCTAAACTGACATAACACGCCACAATGGTAAACCGTGAATATAACCGGAATTTGATATGTACACGGATATTTCACGTTTTCCATATACAAAAAAAAACAAAATCCGGGATGCGACTTTGTAAAGCAATGTTTATCACTCCGAGGTAATCTGCAGTCAACAATTTTATGTACGGCTTACTAATTTTGTTTGATAAATAATGTTTACATATTTTGTTTGATATCTGCTTCACATCGAGGTCAGGGTATTGGCCTGGTATAACACGTCAAAACCCAGTGTTCAGGATAATAGCGAATGATTTATACCCGTAATTCATATTTACATGATAATTGGTGTGTGTGGTTGCACAATTTCTTTCAATCATCGTGCAATCCACTTGAAACATCGAACAGTGTACTAGGGTAGAAAAGATAACCCGTCTGAATCACGGTCATAGTGATAATAATATAACAATACAATAAAACTATTAGGATGGTATTAAAGAAAGCGGACTAACTTTAGTCCACGAGTGGACTAAATTCAGATTTTATCTAGGACTAAATGAAAATGGTATTCACAAAGGTGACTAACATTAGTCCAGCCAAAAAACGTTGGACGAAAGCATTCTAAAATGTGTCTCCCGAGCCAGTGGCGGTACCAGGAATTTCCCAACAGCAGGGAAACCCGCACACCCGACAGGCAGGGTAAAGGTGGGCGTTCCCGGTTTTAGGTCGACAAGCAACCCCCCAAAAAACAACGTTTTTTGCCGTATTTTGTGTGCATTTTAGGCCGCTTGGTATTGAGGACCTTGATAAATCTCCCGACGAAACCGTAAACTTCTCCCCGACGAGGGGGAGGAGGTGGAAAGGTCCGACGGGGCTGTAGCCCCCCCCCCCCCCCTGCCACCGCCACTGTTCTGAACTAACTTTCTCGAATACCAGCCAGTGACAATGGAGTTTAGCGTATGACACACTGACAATGATTACATTGAAATAATTGATAACATTAATGATGATTCAATAATGCTGACGTCATGATAATCATGACACGTTGACGATATTGGTAATGACGAAAAGGGTTATGATAATGACATGGTTATGAAGTTTATGATGATTGGGCTAATGATGATATTGTGAAGGAAAACAGGGGCGAATCCAGGATCCACCGAAAGAGTGGGCGCACTTTTCCCAGTCCGGGTGGGCGTGGTTGCTAAGTTTTTTCTAACGAGCAAAAAAAAGGAAATTCGATTAAATTTCCAAACCTTTTAGTTAAATACGTAATAAACCTATAAACGTTTGATGTAATTTATCTTGTATCTAGGCATACTTAGATCAATGCATGGTTGCATTATATCGCAACATTTGTCGGCTAGTTTTATTTGATCGTTGCATTATTTCCGTAGGTCCATTTACCTAAATTTGTGGACGTCAATTAGCCTAGATATAAAAATACAGTATTATTTTCTTCATTTCAATTGTCAAGAAACTATAAAAATCGAACGGAAATGTATGGCGATTGTTGACCCGATTTCTCAAAACCCCAAGATTGTTCTTTTAACGATGTTGCGTTTAATATCGTTTAAAGCTATTATATAACATACCGGTGCAGTGCTCATGTTTTTTTCTGTGACATTCTTAAAGTGACATTCTCACATTATGACATCACTTTTCTACACCTGTAGCAGTGGCGGCGCTACGGAAGGGAGGGGGATAGGGCTTATAAATCCCCCCGTCGGGGAGAAATTTAAGATTTTGTCGGGGGCTCTGTAGGCCCAGCCGAGCCCCCAATACTAAACGGCCTAATAAGTCACGCAAAATACGGCAAATAGACCTAAGGTTTTTTTTTTTCTCGTCAAATTGAAAACCGGTAAGACGCCCGCCTCACACTTTCCCTATCGGTCGGATGTTCCTCCCTATCGGGGGATTGCCCTGCTAAGGCATAAAAGTATAATTTCCATTAAGTGTATTGGAAACTATCTCACGATTGTAATTTGAGGGTTATTTGAACTTATTTCTTGCCCCTCATCGCCTCTTTACACCCAACATTACAGTAAGCTGATGGTGACTCCCATACCTATATGCTGGATGACGTTTACCCCATCCCTTTTACAAAGTACACGCAAGCGAACTTTGTGCAATATACATTATTTCTGGCCCCTCATTACCACTTTACCTCAACATACAGTTATCTAATGATTAGATGTCCACAGTACCTATAATGCTGGCTGACGTTTAACCCTTCTCTTTAATGAAGCAGACGTGAACGAACTTTGTACAATATACATTTTTTGGTAATAAATATATAACTGTCAATACACAGGCCCCCGCAATGCAGAATCAAAACGACTCTGCACGTACACCAGACCTTTGAATGCATTCAACAACAGTCGAAGACAAGTGTATGTTTCTTTGCCCTCTAGGGTGCCGAACATAATTTTACGGGTCTTTAGCTATCATGAATTACTATATCAAATTATTATAACAACTAAAAATAATGAAATACCCACAGTGATTTTCAATGGTAGACCTACATATCGTTTGTTGATAAGTACACATTGTCCCTTTCCAAAACTAAACTAGTTATTGAACTCGTCCTGCGGACTAGTTAGCTGATCCGCGGTCATCAGATAACCATCAGTGTCAACTATGATGTGGTCCTGTTAAGACTGAGAAGAAAATTAGCCACCGCAATTTAACTTCTGCTTATTGATAAATAAAAATCGAAGAGCTAACAAAATAATTGCCTAAATAAATTACCTTCTTCATTTGACCACAGCTATAATGTCGGTAAAAAATCAAGACGGGATTCGAACTCTCGACCCTGCCTTCATTACAAGAGCGTTCTAACGATTCGACCCATACGTGTGATGTTTTCTGTTAATGGTTTTGTACGGTACTTCGTCCGATCCCAAACCTGCTAACGACCTATAGTAAACTATTTTGAGTATTCACGGTTTTATAAACACGCGTACGTGCAATTTTTACTTACTTATTAGAAATAAAAAAGGGAAGACCTAATAAGTATATTGCTTAAATATGTCCTTACTCACTTATTCAAAAAAAAAACCAAATTTGATTAAAAAATCAAGGAGGATTCGAAGGAATTTCTTCAAAAGATAAAGAAAAAGAAACAAGAGGCGTATTCGAACCCATAATCCTCACATCGCTACAGCAGCGTCCTAGCCGATCGACCCAAACACAAGATGTTTTAGGAAAGGCATTGTACAGTACTTGGTACTAAATCTTTTCACAGGTTGTAAACGTTCATCTTGAACATATACATTTTAAAAAGCACGCGTACGTGCACGCTTTAAAAATTTAGTAAATGAAAGACGCATCAAATGAC
>JAOTQE010117252.1:0-10995 GCA_025631205.1 Nesometra sesokonis
GTTAATAGGTATTGTAGATTTTGAGATAACCTGCGAACAAAAATGGGAAGAAAGAAAGAAGAAAAAAAAAAAAAAAAGATCTCTTACAATTACAATAGCTGATCCCGCTATGTAGCGGATCAGCTAAAAAATTCAATGAAACCGACCCACTACATTGGATTCAACAAAGTTAAGGAAGTTAATGATCTGACTCACGATAGTGTTTTGATGACATAACAAACAATAGTATTAGGCCTAGGCTATGTAGTATTGATTGTGATAATAGGTGTTTAGCATTTGTAATTTCAAAAGTATTATTATCTGAAAAAAACATTTTCGATTGGATATCGTTTTTTTTAATTTGTATTAGGCCCGATCGATGTGGAACTTTGGAGGCTACCACTTGCCACCTAAGTGGTAGCCGTGGTAGGTTCGCCAGTCGTCGGCAAATACGCCGGCATTGCCGTTTGCCGACGTTAATTCTGAGGGCTGCATAAGACACATATGTCTTAAACAGCCATTGAAAAATTTCTTTAAAACATTCCAACACTGCATGATGATTTATAATGCAATTCAGAAGAAAATATATTTTTTAAAAAGCTCAAGAAAAATTTAAATTTTGATAAAGCATCTGGCTACTTTGCACCTGCCTGTTCATTTACTTTTCAATTTCTATCCCACAATACACCAAATATGACAATATAATAGATTTACTTTGTACCACACTATGAAAAACCTATTGGCAAGCTACTTTAAAAAAATGGCCCAAGTCTTATTAGTTGGCCCATTTTTCCGCAGCGGCTGATTGCCGGCGGTTGTGGTGAATTTGTTGGGCAAAGTTTGTTTCCACGATAACTAAAATTGTACAGGTCTGATTGGTTTCGAACTTGGCAAACTGCAAGATTATAAGAAGAAGATGAACCCTATTGAATTTGGTACCTCAATGATTTTTCTAATTACTAATTTACTTAATTAATAATTACTAAAATACTGAATTGACACTTAATATTATAATAACTTGTCAAGCACTAAAATTTGGGTTTAAAGTTTAATATGTCCTATATTGATGCATCAACATACATTTTATTTTCCTATACTTTTTTAATTAGTATATTTAATAAATTATGAGGTTGACGCAATTTGAGTTTCGAAAATGCGTTTTAAACTCATTATAATTAATATAGATGCGTTATTTGACACGTTTTCAGCGCATGATTATGGAATTGGATTGTTTTTTCGTTGACTACAGGCCTGGAAATACAGCAATTAAAACTTGATATATTTATTACCATAAAACTTAGGCCTATATCATCAGTTCTATAGAATATTAGGTTTTAGTTTTTCACACAAGAACAATACAATATTATGCCAGAAATTAGCACATTTGACTTGATCGGTCGGCCCACACATCATTCACATTAAGTCTGAAGACGTTCGGGCTTAGCGACGATCCCGTACGGGAGTTCCTTCATTGAATGTAATATGCGCTGTAAAATGACGGCTGGATGAATGAGACTAGTTTTTGAGTGGTTATGGTCAAGTATATTGAAAATACGCATTTCGGCAGGCTGATTTGTGGGTCAGGCAATAGCGCTATAGACTGCTGAACAGGTGGTTTTGAGTTCAAACCTTGGACAAACCCAGGTTTTTTTTTAATTGAGACTTTATAATAATAGTAATGTACAGTAAAGTAGAAGTTACATGGTGTACGAGAGTTCCTCCATTGAATGTAATTTGCACTGTAAAATGCAGCCTGGGTTATGGTCAAGTATGTATGTTAAAAATATGCATTTCGGCAGGCTGATTTGTGGGTCAGGCGTTAGCGCTATAGAATGCTGAACAGGTGGAACCCTAGGCAAACCCAGTATTTTTTTAAGTTGAGACTATAATAATAGTACAGTACAGTAAAGTAGAAGTTACATGTGTAGTCTACAGACTTCAAATGAGGAAAAAAAATTGCGGCCCGAAAGTCTTGGGACCTGATCCCTGTGGTCTGTAGTAGTAGGTAGACCTGAGGTCTAATTTATTAATTATGAACAATTATTATGCTTAGTTTTTTTGTCTAATTTGACCTAACATTTTAACATGTTTTATGAGATTATTCATGGCTCTCTTTCTTTTCTCCATGGATTATTACTAAATTCCTTGAGAATTGTAATTTATTCAGTCTAAAAAAGACTGGGTCAGCAAAAAGGGTCACGAATGCCGATCAATCAAGTCATGCTCACGGCAGTAAACTAAAGTAAAATGTATCATACTACACCGATACGGATACAGCGTAGCTAGGCCGCACCCGTACGTCATCGGCCGAAAATGATTATACACTGTAATCCCCTAAACCAGCCCATACCCACCGTCCCATACCCAGACATTTGGACGATTCGTACCCGTTGGTTAGGATTATATCATTGAGACCTCTAATACAACTCTGAAACGCTAGTAGCGCTTTTCGATTTCAACTCAATTTATTTTGCTTTTATCAATAATAATCCTTTTCCTAAGTTCGTTGGTAATGATGAACATGCCGTTCCATTCTCCTTAAAAGCAAAATCATACCCACCTGTTTATTTACTTCTATGGCCACTGATATGCTGCAAATCTTGTTATCATGGGATAATTAAGGTCATTGACTGACAGGTGAAGATTTGCTGTTTGTTTACAATAATTAGGTCGCTTTTTGTTGTACTGTTTCCTTTATAAGTACTCAAAAGTAGTTCCAGTGACCTGCCAACTGGTAAGGATTTATTACTCTTATCTAGCCACTTGGGAGCTCTTGTTCAGGCTATCTGTCAAATGAGTTATCATTATAGTTAACTGGAGGTCATCTACAGGGGTTGGAAGAGCCACATTTTTTTAAAGGAGAATGAAACCTCATGTATGATAATGCAATACGATCATTTAGGCTAGGTTAAATAAGAGGTACCCTATGTTTAAGTTGAAAATTAAAATGTTAAAAATCAAATGTTACAGGATTGTTTTTATCAATATGTCACGAGACCTAGCCTATGCCCAAACCAACGGACGAGACCAGGCTGAAGGCCCATCAATCGCTGCTTTAACTCGTTCGAATTTCTCCCATTTCGCATAATAGGCCTTTGCAACATACTATGTCAAACTTTCCATTTGACTTAGGGACTCAGTTGAAAGGGGGGGGGGGCGGGGTGCTGTGCAGACCTACTCTTTTACCATGGTACCAGCTACGGATTTATGTACTTGTCATCAATTTAAGAATACTGTACATACCATGATGGCAGCACTACCTGTTCAATCGCCCATAAGAACGATTGAACAGGTAGTTCCTTCCAAACATCGTGTGCTGTATTTCATGCAGTGAACTCGACTGCATCTTTTAACAGTACCAATTTCTGAAAGACACAGAAATAAATTTAGATTTAATAACTTCATATACGTAAGCCCTCATTTTTATAACGCAGTAGTTTGACGTTATTCTCCCTATTTACCAAGCATCGTGTGCTGTATTTCGTCCCTCAAGAAATAAAACCTGTCAGCCATGCACAGCCTTTCATCTCATGCTACCATGTTACCAGCGCTCACCACGAGGAGGTCAGTTCCAAGAGCGCCAAATGAAAGTGAATTTTCAACATTCAACTTTCAGTTTTATTCTCATTGAACAGTTAAAATAACACAATGAAATTGAATTTAGTAAAATTAAAAATAATTTCTTATTTGAACATGATCAATAGCTATGAATAAAAACGAGAAATGTTTGCTAAATATACATTTGTACATTTACAAAAAAAACAAAACAAAACTTGTTTTTTTACACATTATTCCTTGTCAGGTACAGTTTCCTTAGAATCATCTGGTTTTGTCTTCAAAACCAGCATACCACTACATTTAAAGCCATTAGATAATGATTCTTTGCCAGATGCTGTTTCACTAGAATCCTTTGGTTCCGTTTTTATCTTGCAAGTAGTTATTGGACTACATTCTAAGTCAATCGATAGTAACTCTTCATCTGTAATATCCAAAGCGTTTTCCTCAACATTCGATATATCACCCTTTATGGCTACTGTTTTTTTTTTTTATCTCTGGTGTCGAAGCCTATATCGCAATCTTTCTTTTAATGGGCGTAGATTTCTGATATTTTGCTTTCAGTTTTTTCTCCGATTCTAGTAGTTGTTTCTCAATATCTATAACTCCATTTCCGATAACATCAATTTGCAAAATATTTTTCTCCAAACACTTTTCGAGTTTTTTCTTTATAGCCGAGTAACTATGCTTATTGCTCAACATATGTTGTATTCAATAATTGTTCGTGACCAAATTATCCTTTAAATCTTCAAGCCTTTCATTCAGTGATCTCGACTTTATCTTCATTTAATTAGTACCTTACCAATTTCTGAAAGATACAGAAATAAATTTAGATTTAATAAGGCTATACACTTAAGTAAGCCCTCATTTTTACGATGAAAATAGTTTGGCGTTATTCTCCCTATTCATCAAACGTGCTGTGTTTTGTCCCGTAAGAAATGGAACCTGTTAGCCATGCACAGCCTTTCATGAAAAAGATCTCATGCATGTTACCAGCACTCACCACTAGGCGGTTGGTTCCAAGAGCGCCAAATGAAAGTGACTTTTCAATAGTCAACTTTCACTTTTATTCAGCATATAAAATAACAAAATACAATGCAATTAAATTTAGCAACATAAAAAAAATGATTAATGAAATGCCAACATAGCCTTGAATTAAAAAAAAAGAAATAAAATGTCCTCATTATTTGAACCTGGTACAAACATTGTTTTTTATGTTCACGAGTCTTTTAAGTTGCAGTTTCACTGGCATCCTTTGGTTCCGTTATATCTGAATAGGTATATGGTAGTTCTCAAACTACATTCAGGATACTAATAAATATCTTTTTTTTTCAAAACAATTTCTTCAACATAATTTTGCTTTTTAAAAATGTTATTTAACTAATAAAATTACATTTCAATAAATACCATAATTAAATATTTCCATTACAAAAACGCATATTGATTTCCAATTGATGTACTCGCTGGTGTAATTCCTCCGTCAGTTTTTTTTTTCAGAACACAGCAGTTACAATTATCTATAATAGTTTGCGTAGTATAAATGTAATTAAACATCAACACTGTATCTCTTCCATCTTCTCTAGGGCAGTTGCAACTGCCTCATTAGCACATATTTTCTCAGGTATATAATCTAACAGGAAGAGTCCATTTATATTCCTAATACGGCTCAATGCCACATACAGCATTCCCGCACTACATATATTTTTCATGCTTATCACCGCCTCATTTTTAGTTTTTCCATGTTAACTGTGTATCGTACCTGCCCAAGCTAATCGTAGGGGATATTGATGCCTGCTAACAGTTATACTACTGTTTTTTTTCTTGTCGTCACTTAAATATGCGGTTCCAAAACCACCACATTCCTTAGGACATGTTGTGGTAATCGGGTCGACGCTCTTTTCGTCGATCCAACAATGTCATCAAAGATTACATAAACAAATTCTGGCAAATTAAACGCTTTCGAACCTTCTACCACATCATAAACCGTTCCAGTAACTCCATTTACTAGTCCATCATTTACATCCAAGTTAGTAGTTAACATCACTCGCGCATTCCTGGAGATACGAACTTTACTCAACAAAGAACCATCGTGCGTTTCTGAAGGATACTTCAGTGCTTTTTTTTCCTTTAGCGTCAGTTACCATAATATAAGCATTCAACTCAAATATTGGTTGTCCTAGTATTTGAATAATATTGTTATTATGTTCATTAACTTCTCTATTTGTCGGAAATAGATGAAGTGCCTCATTTGGATAATTTAATTGATTTGATACAAGTCTAGATTTCATCAACTGATCATGTTCATCTGAAATGGCTGACTTACGGCATGTTCTTCCCCTTAGCGTATTTAACAAAATCGCAAAATCTTGATCGTCCTTTTGCGTCATTATATCTGTAAATTTCAAAATTTTAAAATACGACCAAGGCTCAGAAGGAAGCTTTCCTTGGTCAATGGTAGGATCCAGCTACAGGAGCAAATTGGTAGAAATCGCCAACGCTTAGTACTGATACACCTCTAAATGGCGCATTTCCCAACGACCCTTTGATTTGGGCTACCACTTACGCAAGCATCGTGTTTTTGTCTAACATTGATACTTCATCTATAATGACTAACTGAATGTTGCTGTATTTCACCCTCAATGTATTCAATTCCGATTCTCCAAGTCGGTGACCGTCGTAGGTCCATGATTTTCCCTTTGTTTCATGTGGTCTAATTCGTAAACAACTATGTATAGTCTGCCCTCCAATATTAAAGGCAGCAGTTTCGGTTGGAGTAAGTAATATTACTGTTTCATGGTCAGCAGATTCGCACAAACGTCTTAAAATCTTTGCAGTATAATAATATACAAGTTTTATCACATGCGATTTCCCTATTCCAGCTCCTCCTGTCAGGAAAATATGAAAAGGAGGAGGATGCTCACCATCTGCTTTTTTGTGAGCCCACAAGCATATAGCTTCGAAAATCTGTCGTTGCTGTGCACAACTATCCATTTCAGAAATTTCTTCGCTTGAAATTCTAGTCCTTACTTCCGTGTGAACAACCGTTCCAACAACGGATAAATGTGTTCCTTCATTTAGAATCTCAACTTATTCTATCTCATGTACTATTTCTTCAGCCTCTTCTTCTTGCTCTATCTCATTTATTGTCTCCATTCGCAGCTCTTCAGAAACAGTTGCAATTTGTGCCCAAGCCTCTTCCATAGGGCCATTAACCATCATATCTTGAAATATTTGTTCAAATTCATCAGGCAACTTTTCGAAACATCGTTGGTTACTCAATATTACTTCTTTGACGTTGTTAGCATTGACTACACCTTTGTTGAAGAAATCAACGAACAAAACGTCATCCGAATTACACTTCAAACTTCTGTGTGGGAAATACACAGACTAGATTTCTGTAAACATTTCTTTATCATTCTGTCTGCGAGTCCTTGTGTAGCGTACTACAGCTCTTCTCTTTGTTCGTTTCTGTATAAAGCCCATATTAATTAATAAGGGTAATATAGGACTGGAATCATTCTCAATATTATGTTCTTCCGACTCATTTCTTGTCGAAGAAACAACTCTATATTTTGATGCAAATTCCACATAACACAATACCTCAAACGCCTCAGTTTTTGGCGTGGCAACGTACCGGTCATAAAGAATAATGCATCAATACATCAGTAGAATCTTCTACGTTTTTTAGCTGTCGTAATGGAAATGAAATCCTTGTACAATTCTCATCATCTGTTGGAAGGTATAAAACCTGCCGAGTACAATATTTCAATTTCATGCCTGTTACCCTATATATTGCCTCCATTACACTTACTTTTCTGTGTTGTCCACGATGACAAAGTTCTGATACTGCATCCATATTTTCTTCTTTGGCTTCTTTCTGTGCCAACTTCAGTAGTTTCTCCAAGTTCACCTTCCGGCTTCATAATACACGAAAGTATATACATTATACAACTGCATGGATCAAGCACATACTGCACGTCGATATTTCCATTCCACACCTTCAGAAGTGCTGGATTATAGGCGTTTACATATACATCCTTTGGATTCTAATGTATTATTGTCTTCTAATTGTGCTTTGCTATGAATGTTCGAAGCAATGGTGGTCTAGGGAAATTGAAGCGACATCCGTTTTTTCTTCAGGACTTTGTATGACGTTTACTGTGCATCTGAACTGATGTTACTATATTTTTCAACTCTTCATCCTCATCTGGCACATTGCATTTAATATATCGATCAATAAACTTGCAAATATCTTTATTACTAGAATGATTAAACACCGGTGCATTTTTTATTCACACCAAGCATTGTAGATGTGGCCATCCTCTTTGTTGAAATTCAACTCTGTGAGTCAACTACCTCTCCAATTGGTTGAGACGGAGGCATCAACACCATATTGATGAACTTTGTTACTCTATGGTCAAACATCCATGCTGCTATTACAGGATTACTATTAATTAATCTACAGTATTCTGTCCAGTCCATTTCTTCATTTTTCTGCCGTCCCATCTGCTTACAAATTGTCTCTGCTATTTCATTCCAACGTCGATCTGCCGCAGAGAAACTCATAAAAAATGGTGGCATCCCCAATTGCCTTAACATCGCAAACAAGTCCTTCGTGGTTTTTTCCCAATATGGCGGTGTTCCTCTTTTTGTTTGCAGAAATCTATACCCTCTGTCGGATTTCAAAATGCCATTGGTACTATCACTATTACACAACATTTTAGATGTTATAAGCTGTCCACCTGACGTCGTCTTCTTTACTTTTCTCATTGCAATTTTTGCGAAAAAAAATGTATTCAGGATTACTGGCAAAGGAAAGTGCATTAAAATACCTATTTAAGGTTTTTGATTCTCTTGATTCTAAATACCCATTCTTTCCATTTGGAAATAACGTAGGGAAAGCTTTGCTTTCACTTTGAAGAAGATCCACTGGAACAGACCCTTCACAAGGAGCAACACAATAGATGTCATTTGGATTAGCATCTTCCATCTCCTGAGCAGGGTCACTTGGTTGCAAACATGTAAACAAAGGTGTCCACATCTTCGTCGCTGTCCGCACCTTTTTCACTGCCCTCCTCTATTCGTACCTCATTATCCTTAAAACAATCATTGCAAAAAAATGTATCCACATTTTCATAAAATGGATTTAACTCTTTCAAGTACTTCAAAGTTCTCTTAAGCCTCACCACGTCAACATACTGATACAGGTGATGACCCTTATACTCAAGCTTTTTAACTTCACCTTAACCAGAGAATTATCTCTAAATGTTCTTGGAAGTATAGACGTTGACATATTTATATTACATGGGACACATACAACTGGTCCACAGATTCCCTTTTGCATTCCTTTTGGTAATGATATTACCTTCATAAAAAGCACTACTGTTGAAATAAAATGAGACTCTAGTGCCTTTAAATGTTGGAGTTCTGAAATGTGAACATCCATATTATTCGCCAATGCTTGCGGTGGTACTTTTCCATTTTTTAAATGATTATCACTTGTAATACATATCCATCACTAATGTCACATCTTTTTCTTATTGTTAAATCATACTTGCATTCCGTAAATTTTTTCACCCCGGCTTTAAACAGAAGTCTATTACATACAACACAAGGAAAGTCCAGTGTGTCTTCTCGAAGCGTATTGCGAAAATCACAAATTACACTTTCAATATTCTTTATTTCTTTTCGTCTATTACGTGACTTTTGTTTCCTGTTAAACAACACCCCTTCCCTATTCTCCTCATACCACATGTTTTTATTTACCAACTCACTTTCTCTATTCCTTGGAAATTCCTTGTCTCTATTTTTGATATACTATTTTCTCTTACGATGCATTTCCCTGTCCTTGTTGGCGGCGTGCTATTCACTCTTACGTTGCATTTCCCTGACCGTGTTGGCGGCATTCCATTCCCTCGTCCGTTGCTTTTCTCTGTCCTTATTAGCTTCATACCATTCTATCCTTCGTTGTTTTTCCCTGTCCTTGTTAATGGCATGTGATTCTCTCCTTCTATCTACTTCTTTTTCATTGTTAGCAATATTCCATTGCCTCTTCTCACTGGTCATTGAATGCTTGATTATAAAGTTTTCCTTGTATTGAAAACTTTTTCATAAGAGGGAGAGTGTGACGCACAGCAGTAAATTAGTATGTAAATAGCCACCTGTGCTTTAATATATGCAAGCTCGGTTATGTTAAATACACAAACATTGTATTGTTTCTGGTAGTACCGTATGAGCCAGGGTAGCGTTAACAATAAAGTGTGCATGACTATTCCATATTGTCTACTTGGCTCGTTTGTTTCGTTACTTGGCACGTTTATTTCGTCTCCGACCCGTAACACGTTGCCTTTCCTTGTCTTTGTTAGCAATATTCCACTCTCTTTTTTTTGTGAAGTTCTGCATCTCTGTTAGAAATGTACCATTCTCTTTTCTTTTCTGCTTCTTTCTCTTGATTTGCCTTATGCCTAACCTTTTTTTTCACAAGTTCAACATTTCTGTTTCTTTTATGCCATTCTTTTTTTTTCTTTAGGTTCGTTTATTCTGTTATTTCCTAACAATTTGATCACTAAATATCTATATTTTATTATTCAAATTACAAATCTTATTGCATTACTCTTAATATTAATATTGGTTTCTTTACCTTAATGAATTTAAACCAGTATAGTCACCCTATAGTACTCCATGCACTTTAGAATCCAGTGCCTATCATTTTGATTGTAAAAACCAAATAAATAAATTTATAAATAACCATCATGGATGCACAATACTATCAATACATTTTGCTTTCCAAATCATTGACCAGCTGGCAATTTCTTTGGACTTTACTTGTGTATGATCAGGGTTTTATTTTCTGTTCAAATTCTGTATACAATAACACCACCAACTGCCATAACTGTGTTCCTCATTGATGTGTCTCTTGAAACAAGGACAGATGAACCATAAGGTTCCATTGCATTATGCAGATACTCCTATTCCACCAAGAAGTTTAAGAAATTATGATTTAGTGTTATAGAGCAAGATGGAAGACTCGTACACCGGAAACCAACTCATATTCCTGGACTTCAGTTTTGATATGATTATACTGTATTCTAAAGAAGATGAAAGATCAGAAAGATAAATCAGTTTTGATATGATTGTACTGTATTCTACAGAAAATGAAAGATCAGAAAGGACTTCAGTTTTGATATTATTATATTGTATTCTAAAGAAGATGAAAGATCAGAAAGATAAAACAGTTTTGATATGATTGTACTATATTCTACAGAAGATGAAAGATCAGAAAGATAAATCAGTTTTGATATGATTGTACTGTATTCTACCGAAGATGAAAGATCAGAAAGATAAATCAGTTCTGATATGATTGTACTGTATTCTACAGAAAATAAAAGATCAGAAAGATAAATCAGTTTTGATATGATTGTACTGTATTCTACCGAAGATGAAAGATCAGAAAGATAAATC
>JAOTQE010117263.1:0-12820 GCA_025631205.1 Nesometra sesokonis
GAGTCGCATTGTAGGTGAGATCAAATTGAGATAATCACTAAAATGTGAAGTCTAAAGTGACTCATAGCAAATGTGAGTCTCACCACAAAATGAGTCGCATTGTAGGTGAGATCAAATTGAGATATTCACCAAAATAGGTCTGAAGTCAAATATTTGAGAAATTTGGTTTTAATTTCATTTTGAGTAAAAATGATAATTCTGACATTATTTTAAGGTCAGTTTCAACGCAGGAAAGTATCTTTCATGAAGATTTTCTGAGATTGACAGTCTTTTAATTGTATAATTATTTTATAGAAGATTTTCTCAAAATTATGTTTTCCGTACATGAAAACTTCAAATGCTCGTATCTTTGGATCTAGTAATCCAATATATTATTCTGTACCGTACCGTACTTTATTAGAGGGTACCAATAACTAAATAATTTTCTACTCATTTTGTGGTGAAACCTCACAAATTGTGGCCCGAGCAACCCCTTCAGAGGATTTTTAAGCATGATGTCAGATGAAAAAACCACAAAGACAATATTATAATTTCTTGTGGATACGTCCCTGTTAAGCGCAAATAGGAGAAATTACGATCTTTTACTTGTCAAAATCCGATCGAGATTTGGGCACCTCCTTCTCCAATTTCTTGAGACGCCGCTGAATAAGCTACCGTAAGGTTTTGACCATTATAAAATCTCGAAGAATTTGACAGTTTAGGACCTCTTCAATAACATTGTATTTGGCAGTACTGTAATAGGTTACACGGCATCTTTGATTACTTTAAAACTAGAACAATATAGGTTTGCCAGGATATTACAAAGGCATGTCCTTCCAATTAGTGATTAGTTTTCAGAAAGAATTTCACAACAGGTTCAGTGAGACGTTATTGGTTTAACTGTTCCCTGGTTTTAAGGTGTTTAGCCTACAGCATTATTATTATTTCTATGGTTAGTTTTCTTACGAATTAACGTAGCTCTAATTCTTCTAAACCATGAGAAAATATCAAGAAAATAACACTATAGTACATGTACCCACCACTAAACACAACTGCATGCTGACGTACATTTTAGTATTATTTTTTGGGTGGGGGTGCCAATTTGGTACCATTGGGACCAACAGCGATAAATTTACATCTACATAGGCCTATTCAGGAACCGAAGTTCATATTTTTTATTTTGCTGATAAATAGTTATTATAAGTTATTATAAGTCTATTGTACCATATAAGCAACCAAAATTCATAATTTTTAATTGCGCTGATATATAGTTTTTTATATATATGGTCCGTTTTTATAAGGCTATTGTACTTGCGAAAATTTTGACCATTTTTAATTTGGGGTGTGGGCTGTGTTGTACGCACCCGTCGCACCCCTCTGTCTACGGCCCTGCAATGCAATCGCTTGTGCAATTAACATAAGATGAACACGATCTCATTAGCGACCAGTACAATACAAATACAAACATACATGATCTCCTTTTAGCCTTATAAAATTGATTGCAATTAATTTTAATTATATCCGTTACATATAACCTTGTAACTTTTGAGGGCTAGTAATAATATTGCTTACGTGCAAAACAAAACTCATTTGTTAATTTAGTTTTTTTTTTTGCGCATAGTATATATGGTCATGGTCAGTGATTATTAAAACTAACAAAAAAAATCTAAATCCAATCATCAAAGTTGTACCAGGGAACAGTTCCCTGGTTGTACTTAGTCGATATGGCCAGGGCCGTAGACCAGATTTGAAAAACAGACGGGGCGAAATCTGGGGGTCACGTAGGATTCCAGGGACTGGGACACTCTGTTAGCGGTCAGAGGGTTAGTACCCCTTAAAAAAGCCAAATTTTGAAAATTTTTAGTCTGCCTCATGCTGGTCTACGGCACTGATGACCCTCAAAGGACATCGTTTAAATTGTATTAGCTAGACAAGGTTTTATTTATTCCATGGCTGGATCAAGGACTTGTATTAATAGGCCGGGCGATCAGTTGAATCAAGGTTTGGTTTAACAAGAGCAAAATGTATTAATGTTCTTTCCATACCTAAGCGATTGACCGACAGACAGGTAGACAGACAACAAATTAGATGATCAACAAACGGTACTAAGCGAAAACATTGCGGCTAGAGGTCCGGTGTTGGACGCTTCTTGAAAATGATCAAATTGAGGTCGCTAACCATTTCGGAGATACCCTCCACTACACTCTAGCCACAGCGTACTAAAAAACTGAATTTAAACCAATTTGAATTAATATTAGAAATTGAAGAAATAGAATATTAAACTATTGGAACTGACCGCAAAACGGACAGACAGACCGATCGAATGATCAACTAACCGATAAGGTGAAGGAAACATATTACTATGGGACCAGAAGGGGTATGAAAATCTGGGGTTTTTTTAAAGTTTCTTCATTACTAATGTCCTCATCTGAAACCATTGTTTAGGCCTAAAGGATTTTAAATATATTCAATCAGGTTAATTTGAATACATATTTAACACCATGTCCACTTTATGTTCAATTCATAATGCATTACCATTTTCAGTTGGATTTATGAGTATGTAAAATTGTGGTAGTAGTACTATTAGTAGAAATACAGAGTAGCAGTAGATAGTAGTACAGGTTGTAGACAGTAGTAGTAGTAGTGATGGTGGTGGTGGTAGTAGTAGTAGTAGTGATAAAGTTGGTGGTGGTGGTAGTAGTAGTAGTGGTGGTGGTGGTAGTAGTAGTAGTAGGCCTACTAGTGGTAACTTCGTGAGACAGACAACGGACGGAGCTCAAGGCATACTTGTGTGATTAATTAATGAAATTAATGAATTTTTTTTGGTCCTAGTTGGAAAAATTGGCGAGGATGATTACAGTATTTTAAAATTTTCCTTAATAGCCTTTGCACAGAGTGGGATTCGAACCCACAAACACATTTCACTTTCAATTACAAAACAACGGAGCTGCTGACTCGTACATATACACGCTTACATAGGAGTAGTGTTTCTAAAGGATATAATGGACAGTCACGAAATGCTACAAAGAAAAGCAATCTACAACGATACCACTACTACTCGTAGAATATTTCACATGTCTCATCCGCTAGTCCAAGAGAACATTCTTTTGAAATAAAACAACGACACTCAGAGCTCCTCGAGATACGAGTGCTTGTTAATAATCTGGGTACAGTATTTATAGTTTTTGCTCATTTTCAAATTGTTTTCGTTAATTTAAGAACGTGAGAGGAAGGCTTAAACCCACGACAAGAACTATAAGATCAGAACGATACCCATGTTTATATTTCCGATGTGGTTTGCTTTAGGCCTGCTCTATTCAATCATCATTAGTTAGTAATTTATCTTCATTTATACAGGTATGGCGAGTCTGACTCAGCTTTTTTGTCTTTTTTTAAAAGTAGATTATTGTTTCCTATACAAGCTGGTATGTCTGAGCATGGCCAGCAGTCGTACAGAGCGAGATTCGAACTTCTAACCTCAATGTCTACAATCCGAACAACGCAAGCTTGTCCATCAGCATACTACAACGCATTTTTTATCTTTTATTTCATTCACATACAAAATCAAGTAATTAGCTAAAGCATGGATATGCTTCATGCTATTGTTAGATTTTCTTTTTCTCGCATCATGGAGTGTTTTTTTTTACCTCCATGGTCTCACATTCAACAGCGAGTTTTCTCGTCACATACAGGATGAGATCTACGTCCTGCTTTCTAAACCATATTATGAGTCTTAAGGAGGGAAGTTGTTATTGTAGGTCGTGTGAAACAACCTAGAATAGTAGTCTTAGCTACTATGCAGCCAGGTTCGTACCAAGGTACTCGGGATTGGAAGGCAAGCATGTTAACCACCAAGCTACAGTGCCACTCATATAAACTACAGTACAGTTGAACCTCCCGTAAGCGGACACCCTCGGGTCTGGAAAGTGTCCGCTTACGGGAGGTCTTCGTTTACGAGAATTCCGGCCGATAGAGGGCCAAAGTTGTAAACTTATGTATACTGTACGTCCGTATGTCTCACATTTCACGTCATTCTCAACAGAAATGGCCTCTTAATTGCTAGACACCGCGTTCAATATTTTATTACATATTGTTTATCATTTCTTAAAGATTGGTTCAGTAATTGATTCGCAGCCATGACGATTTTGTACAGAAATTTGTATTTGTTTTACAGAAAAATCACTAAATTGTTCGGGATGTCTGCTTATGGGAGGTACCAATTGTACTGATTAGATAGGAAGAACAAACGGGTCTTTAAATTAGTGTCCGTTATGGGAGGTGTCCGCTTACGGAGGTGTCCACACAGGGAGGTTCAACTGTATTACGAAGTTTAGGCTACGCTGTTTAAAATTTTAACAGTTTCTCGGTGATTCTTCGCTTATTCCATTAGTTGGTATGTCGGTCCTCCTTGCGTTCAACAAATAGTTTTTGGTAGCAGGACACTTTTTAGTAGAATATCGTTCTTCTAATCTAGATAATTATTTTAATTGGATAAGATGTACTGAATAGGATAGGCTATAGGATATGTGAACAGTTAATCCAATTTTGTATTAATTACCTAAATGGTTATTGTTAAATATAAAACTTCAGAAATAGGTAGCATTTCATGACGTCATAAGTGAATTTGGTCAAATGAGATGATTATTACCTTTAAAACTCATTACAAGATTACAAAGAGGAATAAACGTACGAAACACCAACAAATATTCAACCTTTGATAAAGCAATTATTAAAGATTAAATCAGTGCTCAAGGAAAGACTATTACATTATTGCATTCTGTAGTATACTGTACTGAAGGTTATAACATGTCTTAAAACCGTGTGATAAAATCCCTCCGATTAGATTCCAACCTGTAATCTCTCGCTACCAGGGTACGGGTCCTAACCATTATACCACAGAGGCTTTATGGTTAAATTAACGTCACAAACTTGGTACATTACTGTACTGATAAGGAGGAATTTTCCCCATGGTACACCGGTATACAATACTATGGGAAAATCTCTTAAATTCCTGCAGGTATACGCCTAATAATAGAGTAATGATACAAACAATATCAAAATGAACAACTAAAAAATATTTTACACCAATTTCCGGTGAAACTAATTTCTGTCCGTCAGCTATAGAACACAACTTGAGTAGCCCTCTATTGTATTCATCTGGATTAGAGTCGCATTAAGTTTAACAATGGACACAAATAGGGCATAACTACATGGGTCACAATAAATATGTATTTATACTTGCATGGCTGGAGCTGTTTTAATCTTAATTATTCGTCGAAATTCTTTGTACAATTGGAAGTTATTTATAAAAGTTTCTAATTCTTGTAGGAAAGCATAATAGGCCTACTACAGGTCAATTACAATCAATGAGATACACCATCGTGTCAGGATTCAATATTTCTGACACAATGTACCTCAATCTAGGTGAGGTATACTGTTCTTTGTATTTTAATATTTAGAGTACATTAAGTGAAGCTTCGGTATTCCATTCATCAGTAAAAACTATACGGTTCAACGATTTTACTACGAAGTTGAAATCACTTGATAACTCAAACTGGATGCTTCAAAGTTACAAATGTAAATATTAATATATCGCAATATGCAATGGATGTTTGAGTGAATTATTGACAAGGTCATCATAACATCAAGGTTGGGCATTAATCTGGCATTTCATTTTTGGAATTGGATTTAGATTACGAGCTTTCATAATTGCATTCTGGTTTTGCTATTTACTTTGCTAAATCGATAATTTGATTTTTGAGTCCGTTATTAATTTTAGCAAATATGTAGCGCCTGTGCGATAAATATAGAACGTGTTATGTTTGGTGATGTAGGAAAGATGTAGCGATTGTAGTGGAGGTGATGGTTGGTAATTTACAGTATGACGATCACGATGATGATGATGATGATGACGACGACGACGATGATGATTATGATGATGATGACAGGCCTCGAATTCGGGCTCTGTAGGGGCAAGGTAATTTTTGGCCTGAATTTGAAGTGTACAAATAGCATAAACAGGGCACCAGAGGCCATTTTGTCAAATTATGTATTACTGATAACAAGGGGCAGAGAGGCCAAAGTGGTTTTAACGATTTTCAAATTTGTTAAGGCACTGAGCAGGGGCGGATGCAGACCTTTGGAAAAGGGAGCCGGAAGGGGAGGGGGCCGATAGAGAGTCAAAGTTGTAGGGGTCCGGGGGTCCCCCGGGAAATTTTGGACTTTAGATGTCCTGAAATGGCCTCAGGGGCGTGTTAAGAGATCAATTGTAGCTGAATATTTTCGTTTTATAGACAATATAAATAATATTGATATATTTTTGCCGAAAGGGGGGGGGGCGGCCCGCCCCCTTTAAATCCGCCCCTGCTGAGGCCAACAGGGAGGGAACCAGAGGAAAATGGCCTTGGTGCCTTAGTTAAATTCTAGTCCTGTGATGATGATGATGATGTTGAAGATGATGATGATGATGATTATGATGATGACGACGATGATGATGATAAAGATGATGATGATGGTGATGATGATGATTATGATGATGATGACGACAATGATTATGATGATAAAGATGATGATGATGACGACGATGATGATGATAAATATGATTATAGCGATTATGTATGATGACCTATATAATAGTAGGGCACTATAAGAAAAGACGCAGCGTTAACTCAGTAACAAGTACCATAATTATAATATCTGATGATGATAAAGATGATGATGGTGATGATGATGCTGAAGATGATAATGATGATGCTGATGATTATAGCGATGATGTTAAAGAAGATGATGATGATGATCTATATATAGTAGGGCACTATAAGAAAAGACGCAGCGTTAATTCAGTAACAAGTACCATAATATAATGTCTGTAGACATTCCTAGCAACAGTTGCATCGAACATGTCAAAACATATTTTAACAGATTGTACAGCAATTAAGCTTAGACAAAGGCTGGTGCTAAGCAGAATTCCTCGGAAGTATGCCTTATTATTTTGAAGGTAATCACCGTGCAACAATTGTAATTAATTCTCAATACACAATACAGTACTAGCATACTGTATTGTTATAGTATGCAACAGTGCTGGCTATAGAATACTCCTGAAATGACCAGTTAAAACTGTGGTCAGTTATTTCATGGAGGAAATATTTCTTTATGTTAGGTTTTGCTCTAGCCTGTATCACAGGCCTTACGGTCGGGTTTATTCACTTTTATTGCTTGATTCCTTTTAAGGCACTATTGACGTCTCATACTCACTTATTTTAGTTTAGCCGTATGGGACGTCAATAGCGCCTTAAACGGAATCCAGAAATAAAAGTGAATAAACCCGACCGTAAGGCCTGTGAGACTGGCTAGGGTTACTCTTGAATCTATTTTCTTTAGCCAATAAGTCAATTGATTTGTTTTAATAAATTGAATCTGTATTCAGCCAACGTTAGCATTATATTGTTTACTAACGTAAGTCTAGGCCATATTTTTGAAGTTTTAACTTAAAAGTCTTCGCCAAAATGGCTAAAGAAGGTCCTTTATGTTTAGTCAATTATTCTCATTTTATTCCATTGCTTTAGTATTTAAGATCTATTTCTAAATACACATTGTACTCAAATTAAGACGGCAAAAAGTTGTTAAATAACCGTGCCTGTGCGCAATTCATCCAATAATTTTTTTTTAATGTAATCTTTACAACTATAACAGAAGAGAAAACAAGGATTGGTTTATTTTTCCGTAAAAAACCAACCTTTTCACCGATAAGTCCTTGAATAAAGTACTATATTCAGAACATGTGACTCATTTGTCTGTTAAATTGTGTTTCTATTTGAAAACTAATGGTCCTATAATAATTCTCTAATAGTAGTAATACAAAAAGGTCAGAATGAGACTTCAGTAGCAAGATCGCATATTATCTTTTGTCGACTCTTTTAACGATCTATCTGTATACCCATATACCGAAGTCTGTACTATTCTGGACTTCAATTTAATAAGCTATCGCATTACCTATGTGATTAAAGAAGATACCCGATGCCCTAACCTCATTAATTAAGGGAATATACAGGCAAAGTATAGAATTTGTTAACCAGTAACTTCTTGGGTATCGGTGAGCTAAATTGCGCACAGTTGTTGATATTTTCATTAAACAAACGTTAACAAACACATGATTCATCCAATAACATTTAGCGCGTTATTGTTTAACCATTCTAATATCAGGGCAGAGGACCAAGACTGTGTTTAAAAAAATAAGCTGTAATTTTAACCCATAGCCCCTAGGCATACAAAGAGCAATGTTCAGACTTTGATAATATTTACAGGTAAAATGGATGGGCCTGCATTACGTAATCAAGGTCATCCAATACTCAATGGAGTTTTCTATCCAAATTTTATTATAGCCCTTAGGCAGGGCATAATTGGATTAGCACTGAGTTTACCTGTAAATTTGGTAGACTTTTTGTCTACCAAATTTCATAGCTAGAGGCAAAAGTTAATTGCTGCACACGACTTCACAGCAGGAATAAGCGGTAAATTTCAACCAGTACGAACGGGGCCCCAAGGACAGACTGCTAGCGCTTATCCATATCAAATCTTTTAATCCGTTCATTGGCATTATTCCTTATTCCAGCCTTGACTTCTGGTGTTAATAAAGTGCTAAATAACATTTACCCATATTGCTAATCTAAAAGCGACCTTAGAAATTGTCTTACTAATACAAGTTAATGCTAAATGCCAGAGCAATGGCATCAGAAATCGGGCACCAATTGCTGTAGTGCGCGTACTACATGTAGTACTATTATGACACTGATGTACCGCCATAGAAAATACCTTGCACAGTACAAAATTGTGCAAAGCCAACAATTTGCGTCAGCGTGTATAATTTAAACAGCATTTAAAATGCGGGTTTAATATATTATTCTGATGAATATATCCATTAACCATAAGGAAGGTCGGTCGTGTAATTATATATACTTCATATACACTCATTAAATATGTATACAAAATTAACATGGTATTGTCTAGAAACAATTAATATCTACATGACGTAGGCCTACATTGTCAGAAAAATTATAATTCAACCACAAAATTAAATATTCTTTTCGAGTTTTACAATAAAGATGATGAGGAATAATAGCACAGTATTTGCAACCGATGGGATTAAATTGTTATGTAAAAATATACACAGGCAAAAAAACCCCACAATATTTGCCATATTTTGCGTGTTCTTTTTCTACTATTTTTGTTATGTTTTGCCTGAAACTTGTCTGTATTATACTATTTGTATTGTATTTTTTGGTGGCGCACATAAGCTTTGACACATATTAGAGAGTGCGTGCGCAGGATGCGCCCCCTCTAATTCCACCCGCATTTTATGCTAAATATGTCTCGTGGTGTATAAATCATCCACGCTGTCTTCACATCACAGTGTAATAGACAAGCCGTTCCTGTCTAGTGCATATCAATATTGTATAAAAGATTATTAATCTTCAGATACATACCACACATAGATAAAATTCCACAAGCCATCCATATCACTAAGCTCATCCCGACACTTTCAGTCTGACGTAGTACCCCCTTGGGGGAGATGAATATACCGGAACCTATTATACTTCCAACAAGCAATGCTATACCAGCTATAAGGCTAACTTGTCGTTTAAGGACAACTTGGCCACTGCCGCCATCTTTTTCTGCTCCATCTTTTTCACCCATTGTTGTAGATTATCCCTTCGTACTGAAAGAAATAATAAAGTATTGCTAATTATGATATGTTGTACTAGGTTACAGTAATAAAGTAAGTAAATCATCATCATAATCATCATCATCAACACCATCATCGTCATCATCATCGTTGACGTCATCAATATCATCATAAACAACACTATCATCTTCATCATGCAGTTCCATCATCATCACCATCCTTTTTTGTCCATATCATCATCACCGCCAATATAATCATCATCCTCGTCATCATCATTATTATCATCATCTTCATCACCACCCATACTTTGTAGTCCAATCATCATCACCATCATCATTCTCCTCATCGTCGTCATTGACGTAATTATCATCGTCATACTCACCATCATCTTCATTTTCATCATCATCATCATCATCATACTGTAGTCCATTAACGGGCATACAACAGTACCACGAAGCAAAAAACATTGACGGACCTACAGCTGCCTGGAAAACTGGTGGTGTTGACGTGCAAAGACAAAACTAGACAATTGTAGATTTGCAACCCTCTGACGTGCCAAAACTAAATTATTCAATTGTCTCTTAGTGCCATATACTTACTGTGAGTTTTTTTTTTCTTGAAGACCGTAACGTGCTAATGGGATTGGACAAGATATTTTTAACGATACTCTACACAACCAGCAGTAGAGGGTGACTGGTTTAACAACACCTCGAACGGTTGTTGTATGTTCAAGAATTAGCTTTGCTATGGCTCAAGTAAAGTCGCATTCAATCCACAGGATTACCAGAGCTTAAACATGGGAACGTAATCCCTTCACCATACATTGACCATAATGCTTTGGCATTTACATGGCCTTGCATTATATAACAACACAGTGGTAGACAATGGATATTTTCACTATTACATCATAATGGCGTTTGTCCACCATTGCGACGATTCAATTAATCGATAACCTAAAACTACACAATATAGGTCTACTCTACTGTATTGTGTAATGCTAAATCTTAAATACTGTATCAGGTATACAATAAGCCTACACTTGTTTTGGCAGGTCATCATTTTGGGCACTTTGTACCATGGATAAAATATAGCTTAATTTGTATCAATAATAACCGTCACAAATTGAATCGTGATCAACTTGAATATTTTCATCAAAAAGGTCGTAAATAAAGTATGGTCAGCTTAGTCAAACCCCATAATTTATAGACAGTCTAATTAAAAATAGTAACAACCACCATTTACACTGATTTTATAATTTTGTGACTTTTAAACATTAACCTCCTCTTAGCATAACTGTTAGGACCTGGATTCAAGAGTGGTCTGAAGATCAACCACTTTCTTTCTGAGCTATAAAAGTAGCCACATGGAGTTACCAGAGTTTTGCGTAAGGAAAAGAGTTACAACACTCGAAGAAGCAACACTTAACTCCTTATGAAAAAGAAGTTGACAATTGATTTTTTATTAGGGGAGGATCCATGGGGGTTGCGCTAGAGGCTTCCATACAGCTCTGTCCATAGAGGTTTTGATGTCTTCTGTGCATGTGCCATCTGCTAACTGCCTGATGAAATGACTGGTCCTCTTGATTTTTTCCCTCTCTTTGGACGCCATGGTAGCTACTTCAATTTCTTCTGACGCAGTGTCCAGCTTACGTACAGAATTCCTGGATCCACCCATTTTACACCTTCCTTATCCGCCCCTGATCTTCGTGATCAAAGTTTTATAGGGATGTACACAAATCACCTTTATGTTGTGATTATCGACTGTAACAGGCCTGTAGCCATCAGTACGGTTGGTTAGGAATGAACCTGACCAATTCTTGGTAGATTGTCCACATCCCACATTGAATTATTTACCCGATTGATCTTCTCCTAGCCACTATTTACTCGCTTTGCTCGCAACCTGACCACTTTAAATGCTGTGACTACGGCCCTGCGACAGAGAACAGAAATTAATATGCATTACACTACATATTAATTATTTCCTTGGATTTTATAGGCATACAACCATGATAAAACATATCCATTATATAAACAGAAGCAGACTATTAAAAGTTGACAATATGGTTCGTCGCGACATTTGTTGACATTTTAAACACCCAAAGCGTAAACGATGACGTCATTCACATTCACTCACAACTAATGATACACAATACAGTACTCGTTATTAATCATCATCACCCACATAACATTACAATTTTCACACGTAGTGACCTATGTCAGACAAAAAGGGAAGCAGTAAAACTAAACAAACATTATTTTGTATAGGCCTACATGCTCATAGTAACTATTGCATCATCAAATATTTCAGTCTGGGTGTGAGAGAGAAAATAATGTTCTTTGTTTACTCCTGGTTATGGTAGTGTATAGGCCTTATCAAGAGTTATTTTAAAAACTCTTGATCAGGCCTATACACTAAAAAATAATCGCGTACGGTATTAAAATACGGTACAATAAAATTCGCAATCATTATTATTACGCTGGTAGCCGCCACGTGGTGTTTTCTCATGGTACAAGCGTTTACTACCAGTCACTGTAATATATAGTATAATAGAACCTTTCCTTATTGTTCTATTGGGCTTGGCATACCCGGCGTCCTACTTTAATCCAAGGTCATCACACATATAATATTTTAGAGCCTTTAAAAACAAATTCCCCACAAGAAATACTGGCGTTTCCAATCCTTTTTCTTATTAGTGTGTTTTTATAGTATCGGGTCTTTATATCGTTAAATATAAAAACATAATAAAATTAACTTTCTTTAAAGTAAATTAAATTTACACTCAACTAGTGGAAAGTACAGAAGAAGTTAATTTATAAGTAAAACAAATCAGTTTAACTCTGTTCTTGTATCGACTGCTTTTATATATCAGTGAATCTATTTATAGTACAATATCTTTATCATTTCCTCAGTGATCTATGCCAAATAGCCGAACTGGATTCCAGGGATATTACACATAATAGATTAGGGTAAGTACGTCCTCGTCCTACCACCTACAATAAAAAATCATACTGTCGCATATATTAAAATCGGGTAACCTTAAAATAGTAGTAGTAGTACCATACGTCCATGCATAGTTTACACGGGTCCTACTAAACACCGCCCGAGACCGCCCGATACCGCCCGGTGATATTTTAATCACGCCCGAGTCTCCGATTTAAT
>JAOTQE010117274.1:0-12820 GCA_025631205.1 Nesometra sesokonis
ATATATTTCTTCAAAAGAAGCAAGTTATTTTCAAAATAAATTTTTTGTCATTTTTCAGGTGACAATACATCTTTAAAAACATTTGCAAAAAGTTATAAAGATGTAACGTTGAGGTACAACTGCTGTATGGTAGAGCTATGATTTCATTAGGATTGACACCAAAGTATCACGAATCGCAAAGATTGTACAATGTCACCACTAACAACATTATCATGCTGCAATACGAACGATCACGAAATACAATCAAACATTTATAATGCGTCAATTCTAAAAGAATGGTCAATGGCAAAATGTACCCACCCTAGGTTTAACATGTTGGTTTCCAGATTCTCCCTTCGAAAGTTCTTAGAACCACCCGAGCACTAATACCTTTAACTAGCAAGGAGAAATGAGTTAGATTTCAGTATATAAGCTGCATTACATGAGTATTACAGTACTGCTTGGCAATTTACTATTACAGGACTTAAAATTTACTGGGAAGACGGTATTGGAATATGATACAAAATCATAGCTGGCATTATTATACAAAGTGGAGCAATGACCAAGCAATAGTCACATTGGTACAATATTATAGATTTGACAAGACATGACAGCGAGGGCATTTAAGCTGTGGCCCTTAGCGAGACTGTAATATGAGCTGTCTGTCTATACTTAATATTGATTAGACGCCATTATAGCTTACTGGGTCTAATATGAACCTTCAATTTGTTTGCCTTTATAATGGTCCAGTCATTAGGGTAGTGTAAGTTTACCCTTGTTAATTTCATCTTTTGTGAACCTTCCCACTCATAATATATGTCTTGATTGTAGGGAGCCTGAACACTTGAGAATTTCTCCAAGGAGTTCATATCATAGCCTTACCCGTTACAAGCATGTATATATCTAAACTCCTTGTTTGCTATACCTTATCCTTGTACCCATATTTTTTACAAGGTGGTCATGGCCTGACCCCCTTGCTGTGTTTGTCATAAGGCGTACGTTGAATAATGTCCAGTTTTTGTCTTGCCTGCCTTGTAAGAGAGTGTAGAGCAAAAGAAGATGACAATGCATCCACCGATGGTTATGTAGTAAGCCCAATCAATAGTACATGCTCCTGTAATGAAATAACAATAGTTTAACATTATCATTAAATAAGGAGTGATGGCTGGCCAAACAAATGACTCCAGGGATCAGATTATACAGTAATGAGTTAGGAGGTGAACCAACGCTTAACCAGACTAACACATTTTCTGTGACAAAAAAACTCTTGGGGGGGGGGGGGTGGTATTCACAAGGTCCAGTGGCAGCCCCTATAATAGAGAGCATTTGATTTTGTGAAACAAAATCACCCGATGACATCCTAGGTCATCTGGTTTCAGTTAAGTAAATTAGAAAGTTATCAAACTAAACCAGTAAACTTACTACTTATGCAGACAGTTTCGCCAAACTGTCAGTTTGACTTCGTCAGTTGTCAAATTGTCCGTTTTCAACTGACGACACCGAACTGAGAGTTTGGCAAAACTGTCTATAGGTTTACTGGTTTATTTTAAGGATATTTATAATCTTTTGATTTGCAATGACGTGGTACAAACTATATGTGTTGTGTTTTCTGTATCTAGGATGATCATCGGGTAATTTTTGCGTTCAGGCCACAACGCAGTATCAATGATGATGAAAGTGAGGTATCTAACATCATAAACTCCCTGCATTAATTGTAGAAAATAATTTAAAATAGATTGAATTTATTAATATTTTGCAATTTTAGACATTTTAATGATCTTTGAGTTTAAAATGTGTTAACTCACACATTTATCACATCCTACGTGTGCATCATCGGTATTGGAATCGACTGACATAGAATGTATAACACAAGTGATTATGGTCATGGCTAAGTGCGTATATTTTCTACACACGCGTCACATTCCACTTCGTCGCCAATCGAAAACTAGGGCTTTTGTTTAAGGGCCCTCCTAAAACAGCTGCTGTGAAAAAAACTCACCCTAATAGGCCTTTTGACTTGTATTAGTGAAAGATAAAGGCATGGGAGAAAAATTTTGAAACAAATAATTTTAATTTTAAATATACCTAGTGAATACTCAGCTGAGGCAAGGCCACATGCCTCGCGTACTTCTTGGTGATTCCAACCATTTGGATAGATTCCACATCCAGTTGCAATAAATAATGCTAAAATGGAAAATAAAATAAGTTGTTATATAAAAAAAAGAAAGACATGAGTTAATATCTTGTTAATCCATCAAATATCCTCCACAATTATCAACATGAAAATAAGTGTTTGTGTGTGTGAGTTGGGGGGGGGGGGGCGAGAGAAGATAACCCAAAGTTCAAAGACTTCTTTCCAATGATACCTTCTGGTAGTGATTGGGCAGTATACCAGGAGATCTGTACTCTTTTCCTACAAGTATATTGCATTCTGTAACATTCACATGAGCCACATGGCACACAGAACCAATGCTAAACATCCCATCTGAAAGACTGTCTTAATTCATTCCAATGCTGCAGTAAACACGCAAAAAAATGGCATTGCATTCTTGAACCAGGGACCATTGAGTCTCCATGGTTCTGTGCACCTTACAGTGAATTCCACCAATGTAGCCAACAGATAAAAGCTTGTACACTTTTACAAATGCATAGATTCTGATCAAAATCATGTAACCAAGTACTCTCTTTACAGTACAATACTCATCACAAAAAAATTGAAAAAATCTCTACATTTCTTAAAATTTCAATCCTTTACTTATAATATTTTCTCCATATAATATGAATCAAATCTATCATGTTATAAATGGCAGGTTTTATGATATAGGCATGGTAGAAGATTAAAAATGCAATTTAGCAAAGACGTCACATTTTGGTATGATTTTAGTTTAGTCTGGATTATTAAAGTAGGTAAAAATGAAAACAAAGCAATTTGTACACTTTTACAATGCATGTCAAAATTGCTGCTTTAAGAAAAATTTATTTTCAAGAACAGGTGCTATGAAAGAGAAAATACCTAATCGACTGTAATAATGCTTTCTATCCACAAAACAAAAATAATGGAAAACAATAAATATTTTTATTTAATTTTTTAGGACTTTCTTTAAAATTTTTTCTATTGCATCAAATCTATCATGTTTTACATTGGTTTCTAGCATAAGAAATTAAAAAAAATTGTAAAAAATGAACCAGATTTTTAAGTTATTTGGTCAATCTGACTATACAAAAAATCATGTGGGTAAGTAGGGCAAAAAAGTAAAGCAATATTGATGATTGAAAGTAATTATTATTAATGATATATTAAAACTAATCTTCACTGTTAGTTTATTACCAATGATCTAAAAATAATTGTCATTAATGACATTGTGGTAGAAACTAAATTTGCATCAACCGCACATTACTGATATTAAAAAAAGTAATAATCGTGAATATTTAACCAACAGGCAGGTGCATTTCAATCCAAAAATAACATTTGAACAACAAATCCATAAATCCATTTAAATTTAATAACTTCTTGTCAATTAAAATAATTATTAAAATCAAATAATGCTATATATTTTTAGATGTATCCACATGTCTCAAAATTCCTGTTCTTTAATGCAGTGGTGTATGCGGGAATTTAGAAAATTAATTTTATGTAACGATTGAATAAAAAACTTTAAGACTAGATGACATATATTTTAAAATGATTTATACTAGTTTTAAAATGTCCTACACATTGTTATAATTCAGTTATCACATGTTCTTTCTTTTCAGATATAAAAAATGTTAATTAAAACTAAAAACCAATGGAATTAAGAATTCTAAGAGGTCAATTAACCGGTTTCTTATGACGAAAGAAGTGACGATTGATGATGATGATGATGATGATGATGAAGATAACAAACAACTGCATTCTAGGACTGAGCGATAATAATTTGTAGTTTTGTTACCTGCAATGAATTGAATGAGACCTGTGAAGCGGCCAATCTTCTTTGAGACAATGTCTTTAATACAGCAAGCAAACAACCCGATGAACGATACAAGCATAGACAGACCACAACCAACTCCTATGGCGATTGTACAAACTCGCCACGAGTCACTCGGAATATCCGAAAACGTTATATATCTTCCGCACTGCTCAATAAACACATCGTTAGCTGGATAGTTGCAGCGTCGGAAGATGCCAAACGATACGGTATAGTTCTGTTGGTTGAACGTCATCTGTCCCTTGATCCAGTGCGGCATGTAGAAACCGATGCAGACAAAACACATGCCGCAGAACGACAGTAGTGACCAGATGACACCACTGCACGTCAGGCTGCCGGTTACCATACTGCGTTTGTTGTGATAGTCTCTCATTAGTAATGATTTGTGATGTATCTTTTTTATCAAGTGATTCTCAAAATTTTAACCTGTTTAAAAAACAAAGTATTATTAATCTTTAGTTTTAATTTGTTAACGTAAATTCCTAAAGTGCCACTTTAGTCTTCAGTACGGCCATTATTAAAGATCAGTGTTTCATAGATTTATTATTTATGGCTAGATAGTGAACTTAACAATGTAGAACTGTAATCCCATGTAGGCGCCTAATATTGATGATCGTCAGCCTTTGTCACAAACATGTAAGTTACATAACAATAACTGTTTTATAATCATTGTGTGTTTATCATTCTTTTGTTAGACAAATTATTTACATGTTACCTTACGTATTTTATTTTTGTCAATGTCTTACATTTTGAATTATACTTGGAAAAAAAAAGTGAAACCTTTTCACTGTAGCAACAGCATTAAAAGGTGATACATGTACTTCCATGGAATTCCACAGTGAGACTATGCATTCCATTATGGAAGTTCATTAACTGTTCTGGCTGTTAAAATAATACATCTACTGTATGATGTTTAGTATGAGAGTGGCATTTACTGAAAAATGTATGTATAGTTAATAATAGCAACATAAAAAACAATTGGTAAGGCAGAGCTCCCAAGTTTCCAAGATTGTCCTGGAGTCTCCAGGAATTTTGGATCATCTCCCGGGCTCCCGGAATTAAATTTTCTCCCCGGAATTTAGTATTGTCCAGGAAATTCTCCAGGTTTTGTAAAAATTGCATAATCAGAACATAAATTGGCCTAGTTATTTCAAAATGTTGGTTTAAAGATGTTTAAAGATGTCCCAAGTAATTTTTGGGAAACCGTAATAGCACATTTTTCCATGACAGTACATGTTAGAAACTATCATTTCACAACAGACAAGGTGTTGAGCTTATAAATAAGGGTATTTGTACACACATTTTAGGAAGGGTAGACATTACAAACAGAGGTAGAACGACAACGAGAAAATCTCCAGGAATTCTGTGTTGAAAACTTGGGACCTCTGGGTAAGGTGGTTAAATTGTAAAACTATTACTTTTCAATTAATTTTGAATACCAATAGCTCTGTAAATAGGTGCAATGTTGAATCTACAGTAAACAATTCCCGCTTTCACAATTAGAAAGGTTTTTAACATAATACAATGCTTCAGGCCTGGGAAATTGATTTCCTTTAAAATAATGATATCATATAGTCTACTGTAAATCAATGACTGAATTATAGTTCTACTTTTCTCAATTCATGAATATCATTATCATCTTGTAGTACACAAGATGTATCATCTTCAGGGGCAGATGCAGACTTTTGGAGAAGGGGGTCAGAAGCGGGGGCTGGTAGAGAGTCAAACTTTTAGGGGGTCCGGGGAATGCTCCCTCGGGACATTTTGGTCTTTAGATGTTCGGAAATGGACTCAGTGGCGTTTTAAGAGATCAATTCTTGTCTTATGATTATTGAATATTATCGTTTTATAGACAATGTTAATAATATTGATATATTTTACTTTCCGAAATGGTGGGGGTGGGGAAGAGCGGAGCCCCTGATTTCAATGAGAATATAATGTACAATGCTTCAGGTTTGGGTAATTAATTGAAATAAATGTTACTGTTGTTTGGATTTTAGTATGTTTTAAATCATTAATATTTATGTATTGTCTTTTTACCCTTCAATGTCTGCCCATGTACCCATGTACCTACCCTCCCTATTGAACCACAAATATATACACAAAGTATACATATAGCATACATCTCAAAAGTATTCAATGTATTATTTCAACCAACTTTACAGAGATATTTGAATGGCCGCCAAATACGTTTTATTAGGGCGTCTGTGAGATGTCCTTCGCAAAATGATGGATTTGTATGTTGTACAGACATCCTATGACCGGAAAGGGTTAAATGTAGTATATCTTCGTAAACGTACTGTTGTTGTGTGCCACTGGCGCTAACACCAAGGTCAAATTTTCCTTCGCCAGACTGGCGAAAGATGGCTGATTTTTTTTGCCAAATAACAATGCCTTTAGCCAAATTTTAAATACGATAAAAACTTGTCAAAAACTTGTCAAATTCCTCTGGGGATACATATCACATCATCATGTATATGTTGTTGTGTGTTTTACGCTTACTGTATACTTTATATTCATTGATATGATAAACTGTGGTTAAATGTCCCTCAAAACGCACAACATAACGACGGGAAACCATAACGCCGTATGTGCCGCCATATTTCGCTATTCTACATGCCTAGGCCTACCTAGACCAGGAGAGAGAGAGAGAACAAATAAGAATGCTATTTTTACATGACTGAATCTAAGTACTCTAGTGCTAAATAGTAGTATTATCTCAACTTATTATGAATATCAGTGACCTGAAAAAGTATTTCAGCTAAAATGTTGAATCGACTGTACACATAACAATTCCCTCTTTCCCAATTAGAATGTAATGTTTTATCATAATACTTCAAGCTTGGATAATTAATTGCCGTTACTCTAATGATTTCTTAATGGTCTACTGTAAATCACTACTACGACTCGTAGTACTACTGTACCGTACTACAAGCAATTTTCTCAATTGATTATGATGGGGAGAATGCTATACTTAATCATGTTAGTGCTCTGATTGGCTCTTCTGTACATCTCTTGAACCTTATTGGTCGATTTATTAGCATTGTATTTTGTTTTTCATGGCACTTAGGCCGTCAATGTAATATGCTTAGCCAGGCAATTCACTGTTCGTGTTTAGCAATGTGAATTTATAGATTTTTGTTGTTTAAATACAACACCATTGTAACACAATTACCATTACACTTGGGTAAACATCCTCATGCAACTCACAATTTATACACTTTTTGAAATAAAAACAAACTGTTTTTTCTTTTCTTTATAGAATTTTCAATCAATACCCATATTGTAGCTACAGTAGGAGTTTGGTATTCCATGGGAAAATAGAACATCATTTTTATCATGGGTTTTTATTGTATTGCCTAATCCATTTTATAAGGTGTAAGTTAGAATTCAATAGGTGATATAACACAACAAACAAGTGTTAACACCAAAGCATGTTACATTTTCACAACAATTAATCTGTGTTAACACTACAATTATACTGGTGTTATCTACAAACAAGTAAAAGTGTTATACCATAGGCAAACATAATGTACTAGTGTTCATCACAGACAAGTCAAATATACCACAAATAGTGTTAATTGCTATCCATATAAGAACGTGAAGTGTATACAGCACTGTATTTACAACAAACATACAGTGTTACTAGCATTAAGGTGTGTTCACATTTGTGAGGTCTCACCACAAGATGAGTCTCATGGTAGGAAAATCCAAAATTGAGTTATCAGACCCTTTAATAGAGTAAGCTGTATTCTACACTTTATTGGATAAGTAGGTCCTGAGATATAAGCATTTGAAGTTTTCATGTATGGAAACATGATTTTGAGAAAATCGCCAATAAAACAATAAAAAACAAACAATTAAAAGACTATAAATCTCAGAAAATCTGCATGTAGGACACTCTCCTGGATGAAAACTGACCTAAAAAGTATATTGTGATGTAATGTAAGTACCATAGCACTCATAATTGATTAAAACTAAATTTCTCAAAAATTTGACTTCAGACCTATTTCGTTGATTATCTCAATTTGATGTCACCTATGATGCAACTCATTTTGTGGAGACCTGACATTTATGCAAGCAGAGCAAAGCTGATCTGTGGTGTAACAATCAAATTGATCAGAAACAAGATGTTTATGTAGTGTAGTCATAAAAATTTTTTTTTAATTCATGCCAGTGGCTTTTCCTATGACCAATCATAATAAGTCAATGTCATGCCAACATAACAACTGAAAAAAAGGGAGATTTTGTTATGCAAAACACTGGTGTTCATGATATGCGTCCAAGTGGGTCATTCCACCTGCCATAATATGGCTATCTAAGAGGCGAAAATTAGGTTACCTGCCGACATCACACATCAGGACTACGGTGCGTAGTATAAAATAACACACTTTGTAACTAACATTCACCATGAGTCAATTCAGAGGCAATTGAACCACAAATGTAATGATAATGCAAATATTGAAGTTATTCATTAGTACAAAAAACGCAAGTAATAAGAAATATGAAATTTTATTTAAAAAAATTAGAGAATATGCAAAAAACAAGGAGAAAGAAAACTGGCTTGAATCTAGGTCGATAAAACAGGAGTCTTCTGGCCAAAATGGGAATGTACACCAATCGCAAATTATGATTGGTCAACATCTGACACAAGGTGAAAATCATTCTAGTGTTCGAGGTGTACCTCCATTAGCTTACATTCTGGGTCTTGCAGGGAGCACAACTTACGGTTTAGATTACTGTAGTGACTTGTGGTAATCGCTGGCTACTGTAGAAGACTGAAATAATTGTATGCTGCATGGTAAACCGTTGAGCCTAAACATACGTTTATGCTCCCAAAGTCATAATTTTTTAACACAATAAACACAAAAGTTTGTTAAACATTCAAACTAGAAATAGGAAATAAAAATAATAATGATGAGACATAAATTAAACAATCGGATAACAACTATATATACACCGGCAGGGATGTAATTATCCAGGACGGAGGTGGGTGGGGCAACCCATCCTCACAATTCTCCACCCACCCTAAAGCTTAATTTATGTCTCTCCACCCACCCTAATTTCAACCATTCACCCACCCTAAGCTTCTGAAAAATGTAAACATACTCTTTTTAACTGTCTTACCACCTACCCTTAAAATCTTTGCCACCCATTATTGGACTTTTCTAGCTTCCCTGCACCGGAAACATCCCCTATAATATGTGGATAATATCTTGCATTTCAGTGATTAAAACACAAATACTGACGTGGTAAAAGAATTTACTGTTGGTAAAATTAATCAATGTGCCATTAGCTATACACCTGCACATTATATTTTTATTGTAGTTCTACAGTAGGTAAAAGTACCCGTCTGTTTAATTAAGTAATAGATAATGGATATTCAGAAAAGCTGGAGGGGCTCTGATTAATGAATTTTCTGGTGAAGACACTTCACCAGAAAATATAGAAGATGCTTGATTGCTTTAAAACCTTCTTTTTGTACAGTTGTCGTTAAGATGAATTGATCCCATGGGTACATTTCATTTAACATTACAAATCAAACATCTTACCTGGTCAGCCAATTCAAGCTCAACAATTAATCAGAGTTTTAGAAAAAAAAATTGTCAGAAAAGAAAAACAGTCGGAAACTTGGAATAAAAAAGGCTAGTTCAAAATATGACTTGAAATTGCAATTTAAGATTACACTACAAGTCAGACAATAATGAACAGTCGGAAGCTTGTTAAAAAATGTAGTCCACAACGGGACTTGAACATGTAATTTCAGATTACAAGTCAAATGTCCTACCTTGTCGGCCAACTACTGAGCGACTGTGGAGAGTTTTATCAAGAAATAATGAACATTTGAAAACTTTAAAAAAAATTTATTTCCAGATTGAAAGTAAAAGTTTTTATCCTGTTGGCCAACTAATGCTAACAATAACAGAGTTTTAGAACGAAATAACGAATATTGGCAACTTGTAAAAATATAATAGATCAGTCAACAACAAGCAGAGCTTTAAAAAATAACAAATTAAAACAAACTTCAATTAGAAAGATGGCACATAGATGGAGCTCATTGAGAGACGCAGTACTTATTTTTTTTAAATGTAAAATCATCTGCTAATCATCAGTAGACGGACAATTGATTGATATTTTTATTCTCTGAAATAATTCAAAATTTTAAACCAACACACAGTTAGCACAGAAGTTGCTTTGCTACTTTAAAATATTCATTTCTCCTTAAGGTCCAGCCTTCATAATTTGGGACTTAAAAAGAATCTGGTTTAGCGTGAATTTGACTTTCTGAAGAGTTCGGTTTTGGGAATGCTTACTGTAGACGGAGAGTAGTTGGTGCAGAGGTTGCGGTTCAGAATCCCAATCACTTGTGCGCCTGGGCAGAACTTTACTCAAATTCCTTCAGTCAACCAAGCTGTTATGATGGGTACTGGCAAATTGCTGAATAGTAACCTGCGATGGACTAGCATCCCATCCAGGGGAAGTATCATACTGTCATCTGCTACAGGCTACTGAAACTGGAAATAAGTTCCAGCCATTTGAGCCTTCAGGCTCAAAAAAGGATTCAGTTGCTGTAGATTATTTAAAATTAAAAGAATGAAAAATTAATTACGGTAATAATAATACAAAAAAGGTCGAAAGCATAAATTTTATACAGGAAATGAAATCAAGAATTTATACAGGGGAGTTGAACAAAATGTATACACGAGTGAAAAATATAAAAATAGAATTTAAATACAAACTTGCTGGGATATATTTTTTGCTGTACATTTTAAAGATTAAGTTTAACAAGTGTTGTTATACAAATTTAACTTGCTTGTTAGATAAGGAACAGAATTTCTCAATCAGTATTGGTTGATATAGACACGTGATCAACTGTGCCCGTAGGTGGGACCATAGAGGTAGAGCAAATACCAACAGCTGTCTCTAACACTAACAAACGCACTGCAGGATTCTCAATAGGTATCAACCAACAAAATATGCAACAACCCATATTTCAACTTTGACCTTCACATCCAATGGGTTGAGTACAAATTAAATATGTTTTAATAGAATCTCCATTAAGCATTGCTTTCTGCAAGATTGCTATTACAGTCGCGGTTTTTATTTGTCGGAATTTGTTACCCCAGCCTTGAGCCTGTACATCGGTGATAAAATTGCCAGCGTATAGCCAAATAAAAAATATCCTTAAGCTTCACACATAAATAAATTTCTGAGTAGGCAGGGTTGTTTATATTTTTTATTATTGCAGTTTTACAAATGGTTTTCAATGTAGTTACATCATACAGTTATTAAGCCATTGGATCACTATTTTTATTTCGATGATAACATTGTTTTTAATGATTTTAAAAAAAAACTAATAATATAAGATAACTTTTATTCATCCACAAGGGAAAATATTGCTTGATAAAACATAAACAAAATTCAAAGATGGTAAGATAGAAAATAAGGTTACAGTAATGTATAACATTAATACAAAATTTATAAATTAATAAGGTAATTATGAACCTAAACTTTCTACTACATATCCAGGGGTGAGGGAATTTAATTTTTTTACACTTGTCCCAGGGCAAGTACCTGCCAAAAATGGAGGTGGTTAAAAATTCAGGAAGGGTGCTGATGGTTAATTTACTTTAAGTATATTTTTTTAATTTGGCAGTGAAACCTATCTCAATGTAATTCTGACAGCAAAGTGTACTGTACTTTAACATCTTTTATAATGAGTAAAATAAACAAATTAAATCAAATTACTGTACTTGTGTTTCAAGTTAAAATATCATAGTTAAAACGAATCAAACAATTTTGAAATGGTCAGCAATGATTGATTTCTAGGGCTACTCTATAATAACACTATTTGTGGAATAGCCATGCCAATGGAGACAAAAGTCATAAAAATGAAAATTGAGTTATTTATGAATTGTGAAACTATACATTATTATATTTAAAATGCAAAAAAAAAAATCAGTTTTATATGATATTTTGTTGCAAAATTATGAACAATCAAGTTTTAAACATATACAATGTAAGTTTTGAGGGAAAAAAATTGCTTATCACATCAGTATACTGTGACTAAGCAGGCTCATTTTGAATTGAATTTTGTGAATAATTCTAGATCATCTGAAAAAAAAAATATTAAAGTGGTACAGTATGAAAGTGAGTGAATGAATGTTTAACGTGTATGTTTTCGAAATAAAAAAAAAAAAAGCTTTGACAATTTTCTTGTCTCTGCCTATTGTGGAAATCTAGATTTGCAACTTATGCCTCTTTGGCTTGATTCTGCCACATTTATTATACAAACTTTTGCCATAAAAAACAGAAAAAGGAGGCAAGCAAAGACCAAACAGGAGCTTTTAGAACACCTCTATGTAGTTGGGCCAGACAGAAAAAAACAATACAAGAAAATGACAATTTATTATTACCAACATTTTCAACGCTAAAATTATTTACTGTAAGTGTTGCTAAATTAAGTACAAAGTCGGGCCCAGGTCGGGTCGATGTAATTATCTTTAGTTTTTGTAAAAAAAAATTCCTGACCTACTGACCCTAAAATTTTAGGCCTGTTACACTAACATAAAGGGTTTTTTTACGCCTTAGGAATATCAAAAATTGTACTACTTTTAGGGAAATTATGAGTAACATGTTATGGATGAAAAAATATTACAATAGTTTTTAATTATGGGAAATCCTGTAGAATTCAATAACTTAAAAAATATCAACAAACAGATGCCTATAACATAACGGAAATTATGTCTGAAGTTATAATCAATGTCTACATTATTATTTAAAGATGTAATTGTCACGTGAAAAATGACAAAAATTAGATTTTGAAAATAACTTGCTTATCTTGAAGAAATACATAAGTTATGACGATGACACTA
>JAOTQE010117285.1:0-12819 GCA_025631205.1 Nesometra sesokonis
CTAGGTTAAATATCAAGTTTTAAATAAATTTTTTGAGGAGGGAATTATTTTTTAATCAGTGTTATTTCCAGGTTATTAAACTGAAAAAAATTCCTCACTGCAGAAATTCTACAAAGGCGTGCCTTAGGGCGGGAGATGTTGCGCTAGGATAAGGGGGCCCTGGGGTTGGGGGGCTGTTGGGTTGGCGTGCCATGATCCTTGAGCAATATTCTGGGGAGAACACTGAAGATGATTTGATTTGATCTATCCATCCTGATTTCTTGTGAACACGATATATCTTGAACAGTTTTTATCCAATCAATTTAATTTTTGCACAAGCTTGGTGGTTGAGATGGTATTGATTTGTGTTACTCCTGCTGCTATTTGGTCATTGAAAATTTTAGAAAACAAATTAATGACCTTAAATCAGACAATATATGTAATGTAATGTAGTTCGATTTATATAGCGCCTTATACAGTAGAGTCTCAATGTGCTGTGGACGAGATGTTACACATTCATATGACTTTCTACGGCCCTAAGGGTCACGTCATGTCCTGCTGCCCGGTACAGGCGCTCATTCATCTGTCCACGGTAGGGGATTTGTGGACCAGTACACCGGGGTAACCCCCCTACTCGTCTCGAAAGATGCACTGGGTTCTTTATAGTGCACACAAGCCGTATGTATGCACTGGGCCTACAGTTTATAGTCCTTATCCGAGAAGATTTGTTCCACCATCATTACCATGGTGTGAACAGGTCTCGAACCCATGCTGTTGTTATTGCTATGGTTCACGGTGCCCCTGCATTAACCGCTTGGCCATACAACTCTCATATTACCACAGAAACTGCTATCTGACTACTGAAGTAGCACAAAAAGATGTCCCTTGGTGAGGGACCTGTATGCAACTCAGCTTTTTTCTTCTTTAAATTGTTGTGAGATATACTACAGTATATAAAGAAGCTTTCCCGAAAATTTGGAAATACTCTAATACATTTGAACAGTTTTGAGCTGTAGAAAATTAAATACGAAATTTTACTGATAATTTGGATTTCCATATTTGTGTAGAGTACTGTATTAACATCATTTTCTTTTTTAACATTTTTCTTAGGAAAACTTAGAAACAATGGCACCAATTGCTTACCTGGACCTTGAGGATGGTGATTGTAATGGGTTTGTAAGGGTCAAGACAGCACAGGGGGCTAGTGATGTTATAAGTAGACTTAAGATTGAGGATACGATGTCTGCTGATTTACTAACAGGTTAGTGGCACACAAGATAGCAGAGGAAGGCTATTGATGTTAATGTAGTAGGTTCCCTGGTAATCTGGTTTCTTGTGGCACTCGGATGCTCCAACAATCTTATCAACATGGTTTCGCCTATCTGGACCCTTTAACAACCCTGATTACCGAGGAGCGTACTACGCCATTGACCACCTGATGGGGTCAGAGCCACTGGAGTGTAACAATTATCCATTCCAGTCTATGTACTCCATTTACCTTAGTTAAAAACATGATTTTGCAGAAACATGCATATCATAACCAGATGAAATTCTTTAAAAATTATTTTTTTAGTATTATTTTGGAGAATTCAGTTACATTGTCTGAACACCTTGCATCCACCCAGGGTCATGTCTTCTACCATGCTACAATGCTTGAAACATCTATTCCTTAAATTTCTCTAGACTTTTGTTTTGTCGGTTTTTAGATTCATTTGCACACATACAGTAATAGATTTGTTTAATTAACAGGTGATGAAGAAAAACAGTACTGGGAAAAATTAAAAGCAGATAGAATAGCAAGACTAACGAGCAAAACAAAGGGCAAGAAGAAGAGAGGAACTGATCGGGTAAGCCCGGGGCTGCCTATGGCCCAGGCGGGGTTCATGGTCGAAAGTCCTGAAAAAATTAGAGATACAGAGGCCTGGAAAAATTTTGCTAAGGCACAAAGTCTATCCAAATGTAACATTTTCTAGATCAGCCTTTTCTGATTTAAAAATGGTTTATACCACACAGATCATGTTGAAAGGAAGAGGCAGAGTTTGAAAATGTAAATAAAACATCGTTTCCTTCAATTTATTTTCATTTAGTTGGTTAACATAGGATTTTAAAAATTGTTGTCAAACTCATTCAAACTTCGGGATAGTACTATATTCACAATATATATAATACATTACAATATGTAATTAAATGAACGGTTAATTATATATTGAAAATTAAATGGTTTCATTGTTTATTTTTTTTTCAGTTAATGGATAGAGCAGAAAGGATGCTGACAGTGGCATCACGTTCACACATCAAATTTGAAGACTAGGTCATTGTTCCCAATGTCCCATATAGGCGATCTTTATTTTATACCATCTTAAGCCACGATCACACTGGAATATATTTGGTTAGACTTACCGACCAAATTTACCATAATAACTTCCATGCTAACAGGCCAATAACTTTCCCTGAAAGGCAAACTTAATGAGCCACAAGGCAAGTTCCACAGAGTCCAGCTTGCCCAGTAAAAATTACCGAGTTTCATTGACAAAAATCCAGTGCAAATGCAGTCACTTGGTGAAACTTTCTGACCGGAGTCACCACCGATCAACTGAAAATCATTCATACGTTGATACAAGAGGTCAATTATTTGGAATTGTTCAAACATTCTCTCCATTTTCCATAAATCTGTCACCTCCTAAATGATTGATTTTTCAGTCTAAAATCTTTCCATCAGTTAGTTGAATTTTACGGCTTCAAAAATCTTACATGACTGCGATGAAATTCACCAAGCAAAGAAAGTTCATGTGTGAACAGGGGTAAGATTTCCCTTCGTATGAGCTCGGTAAGGTTTTACCTGATTTTAAGGGATCACATTAATAATATTCTACTACATGTACTGCAGTAATTTATTGATATTATATCTACTGCAGTTAATCTAGTGCGAATGGTCCACTGATCAACTTCAAGTAAGAAAATATAATGCATACTCCAAGCATTGAAATACACGCCATGGTGACAGGATTCAATATTGACATAAATTATGTCATCATCAGGAATGATGATGACATAATTTATGTCAAAATATTAAATCCTGACACGATGGCATGTGTCTCATTGCTTGTAGTATGCATTATACTTTTTTAATCTAGTGCTGTTTTTATTTTGGTGACTACATTGACAAACAAGGTTTCAACAAGTTGCTTTCAATAATTCCTTCTCAGGTATTCTAATTCTATTGTAACTGAATTACTGCAGTAACTGCAGCAGGTTTTGACATGGTTCCTAGCACAGCTATGATATTTGTGACATCTCTAATGGTCTTAGTTATAAACCATGCTAAATCCAGGGTTCATACACCTTAAAACAAGTAAAATTCAAGGACATTTCAAAGACATCCGAGGTCATATTTTTTAAATTTCAAGGACAATCAATTGTCTTGCCATGCATGGTTAAAAAAATAAACATGAACGTTTGGACTTTTGTGAAATAGCTGTTTTACCTCAACTAAATTTCAATATAATGAAATTTCCAGGACATTCAAGGACAATTAGCATATTCCAGGAGTTTCTAGTACTGGAAAATGCACATTTGTTTTTACAGGACTCTCAAGGAATTGAAGGACGCGCATGAACCCTGTAAATTGCATTCAGAGTAGTTAGACTGTGTTCAGATGCAACTCTTAATCAAACAGTATCTGGTTGAGTTTGTGTAGCGAAAACTACTCGCAGAAAACATCATAAATACCTAGCTGTGACAATTAAAATTTTTAATGATTACGGATTATTTAGATAAATTTTAACATTGTAATTTTGAGGCGATTTAATTCACTAGAGTATTCACTTTTAATAAAATAAGTTAAAAGCAGAACAATTGTAGCCTATATTTTTTATTAAGCATCTAGAGATACGAGTTCACAATAGTAGATAATTTTTGTGCTATGCTTAGGAAGTGCGAAAATTCATAACATTAATAGTAAAGTTTTTCAACCATGAAAAACAATAATGGAAACATCATAAATTGGTTTTTGCAAGTTGAAAGACTTTTTCGAAAATACTGTATAGAAATCTAGTATTGCACCTGATTAGTTGATGGTCATAATATGATACAGTACTGATCAACTAACAATGGTATTCAGCTGGTGAACAGCACAATATAGCGCCTGTTTTGGGCAGTAGGACATGACATGACCCTTAGGGGCGTAGAAAGTCCTTTGAATGTTTAACATTTGGTCCACAGCATCTTGAGACCATAAATATAAATCAAATTGTGTTGCCTAGCGTAAGGCAGGGGAACCGTGAGCCATTACAAAAATAACAGCATGGGTTCGAGACCCACTCGCACATTGGTTATGGTGGGGGAACAAGTCTTCTCAGATAAGGGACTATGATGAGATTCTTATGAATGTGTACCATCTGGTCCACAGCACCTTTAGATTTTATTGTGCAAGGCGCTATTATTACAGTTGAACCTCCCTGTGTAGACACCTCTCAAATGGTCATCTATTTAAAAGCCCATTCTTCCCATCTCATCAGTGCAATTTTTGACAACGGGTACAATTTCTAGCATACAAAATCCTTGACCATATTTTATTCATTATACTTTTATAGAAAAGAAAAGTTTTGCGTATGGATATTGCATAAAAAGCTCAGTCTAGTGAGAAAGGCAAATCGAATGGTTTTAAAAAGTGGCCACCTTCTGCAAGTGTACACTATTCCTGGACCCAATGGTTACACAGTTCGGCAAAAACTATACAACGGTGGGTGGTTAAGTGATTGAAAACGGTATTACAGTATTCCCTTTCAAGGCAGAGTGGATGGCAGATTGGAATAAGGCTGGGTGGAAGGCCTTAATTAAAATAAGCTTTACCGAAGGCGGAACATTTTTAAGGTGGGCAACACTACCCTCTGCCCAGAATTACATTCCCGACGTTTACTCTACGCATGTCATGTATACCTGCCAACTCTCATGCATTATACACGAGTCTAACGCATTGGAGTCTATTTTTGATGTCTCGTGCATAATTTTTCTCATGCATTAGCAAAATTATATTTTTTTCAATAAATTTCCTCACGCATGGGAATTAATAAGCCAGAATACGGTAAAAACAACCCCAAAACAGTGGTTATTTAGGTAGGTACTGCCCAAAAATGGTCAAGTGAGGTTTTTTTTTGCTTATTAGGCCAAACTTGAAGAAATTGTGGCCCAGTACTGGCGGTGGGGATTGCCTCGTGCATTGCAAACCAAAAAAGTTGGCAGGTGTAGTATCATGGCGCAGTGTACATCAGAGGCAGTGAAGGTGTTAATAGACAATTGTGGAGGCGAAACTTTTTATAATTTGTTTCACAAACTTTTGAGACAAAAAGCTGAAAGGTCAGAGTAAATAAAATTATTTTTCAATTACAGTAACAAGTCTACAAAGCAAAGGATAATAAAAATAAAGATAAAATGGAGGTTGGAAAAAATATTTTAAAATTTGTATTCCAATTGATATTTTTGTAGGGTTCAGTAACAGGCCAAAAAGGAATTTTATTTTCATTTCAAATCCTTATTTTCTGTTTCGCAGGATTCGTGAAACAAGGTATAAAATAAAAAGATTTTTAGGCTACTAAATACTTTTTTCCATTTTACAAACAATAATTAAGCAATCAACAAAAATCATTTTATTAATATATCAAAATACATTTACAAAAGTGTACTTGGGCGAAATTGTTAAAACACAAAATAACTGTAAAATCAGAATTACCAATTTTACTTGTTCTAGCATGAAAAAAAAAAGATTAAAGTGCTAATATTAATTATATACCAAGAAAAACGATTATTTGTTTTAACTCTCTGTTGTTCTTTGTATAAAGGGCCAGCATGGGCTATTAAATCACCACCATACAATTGTCTAATGAAGTATGCGGTTTAAGGCCAGGCACTCACTGCGTTGTGAGACGCATGACTACACTGTCGCTCTCTGTGTGTGTGGTTTCCAGACGCGATCATAGTATAGAAGGCGGTCATTGCGTCTGCAAACCACACACACAGGGGCTGACAGTTCATTCGTGCGACCGTCGTACGATGCGAGTGCCTGGCTTAACAAAGCCTCAGCATTATTTCTATGCATCTCATGAGGAAATACTATATACTGTATAACACAGCCTGTGTATAGTATTTCTCCGCGAGACAACACAGAAATATATATACAGGCTATGTTACACAGCATACTGTCGTACGACTAAACCGTCACTCACTGTGTGTATGGTTGCCGGACGCGATGACAGTCTCTACTTCTATGGTTTTTAGCGATTTTCCTGTTGAATCATTAAAAAAACTGCCATCGCATCTGGCAACCACACACACAGAAGTGACTGTTTAGCCGTGCGACCGTCGTACAATGCAGTGATTATACAGTTATACAGCCATGTATAGCTATGCTGAGGCTTTATACAATAACGCACTTATTAGCATACATACAAATACAACACTCTTCTAGGACATAATACTAATAAATGAAACTAATGTCACACAACTATGTTTTACTAATGTAATACTTTACAAAAATAAGAAAAAACAACCAACACACCATTTTATTTATACTCGCTGGTTTATTCATGCATTTGAATAAAATGCTAACAAATCTCAATTGTTTACAACATTATTTCTACTGTAAATTAGAGCAACCGTTCTATGAGCCTTAAATTTCCATCTATATACTGTATACCTCTACATAACTGTTAAACATCTGTTTTTATCTTATGAATGCAGTGATACATTAAAATTACTGTAACCATTCCGATATTTTGTGGGCAAGCAATACCAGTCATGTCATGAGAAAAAAATTTTGTAGCAATATAATATCAATTTAGGCACTTATATGTAATATACTTATAAGGCACTACAAATATTTAATCTTAAATGCTGAATAAATAACTTTTTGATACAAAATTATTAATATTAAATAATGTATGTGAAGTGTATAGAGAAAGAGCCGCTAATCCAGCGTCTATTAAGGTTTCGGTTATATAACAAAAATCTTATTATACAGTATAATCATCATTATGACTGTTTAATATACTGTCCATATACACACAACTGTATACTGCTATGCATCATGTTCTCACATGCACAAATGTATGTTGCATTTAATATGCTTGACTGCTTAATCCTGTCCACACAGACAAATGCATGTTCTGTTTAATATGCATAACTGTTTAATCCCGTCCACACATACACAAATGTATGTTCCGTTTACTATGCATAACTGCTTAATCCTGTCCACACCTACACATTTGCATGTTGCATTTACTATGTACAGTATTACTGCTTAATCCTGTTCACATATACGCAAATGTATGTTGCATCTACTGTACAATGCATAACCGCTTAATCATGCCCACACATACACAACTGTATTTTGAGTATACTGTACTCGTAATTATTTAATTCTGTCCACACATACACAAACATGATCCCCCATTTACACTGATAACTATAAATGGATAAAAATGGTAACAATTTAACTTGTATACGATAATCAACATATTTTTAACAAATCAATAAGCCATTTCTTGGTTTCAACTGCACATGTGCAGATCAAGGTCAAGTGATAAAACGACGCGCGGTAATTATATTCTTTTCAATAAGAGCCATGCGTCATTTTACTACTTGACCTTAGAAACCGTGAAATGGCGTATTCAAATGATGTCATAAAAAAATTGGTAAACTTGATCATTTTTTTTATGCAACTGTTAAACTTCATTATTAATAATGACCATATGATGGCTTATTATTGCAGAGACAATGATGGTATCCTGTCTTTCTATAGAAACACGTTTTTTTTATCCATTTATTGTCAGTGTAATGGGCATTAATCCTGTACATTACTAGCCCATTTCTTGTCCTTCAGTATCACCATTTCACATGATAGTGTCATTTTATGTTATCCATGTTGACTACTATGACTTGATTTTTAGATCATTGAAGTATTCATGCTTTAAAGCTGCTTTTGCTGATATTCTTTTAGCGGGATTATATGTTAGCATTTTCTGAAAAAGGAAAAGTAGTAATACTAATATTAATAATAATATGCGACATAGCTTTTATTGCCAAGGCCTCTAAGCACTTCACAATTGTTATTACGCCTAATTATTGGAACAAACATCAATGGAACACAATCCATTCCATAATATTGCAGCCGTAATCGGCACATATGGTATTTGTACCACCCAGGTTCCCATTTGTACTCCTGGCTGGAGAGAGGCAATTATCCTTTCGGACAGTTTGATTAAAGATGGATTTAAACTGGGGAACTTTAGATTGGAAAAGTAAGCATGTTTAACCACAAAGCTACTGTACAGTACCAATTGGAAATCCGAAAGGTTCAGTAATCAACTTCAAGTAAGAAAATATAATGCATACTCCAAGCAATGAGATACACGGCATCAGGACAAGATTCAATATTTCGACATAAATTATGTCATCATCAGGAATGTACCAATTGGCTGTTTTACAATACGGATAACCATTCTAAGAACAGTGTGTAGAAACTAACGGTAAAGGTGACCGCAATCAGGCTAATTATTTTTTTCTATGAAAAATAATGTGTAGTGTGACCCCCACTAGAGATCATACACTGGTTACAAAATGTTTTCCGGAGGCCCCCACAGGCACATGTGATCACAGATCTTCATCAAAATTTAATGAAATGTTCCTCGAGTCATTTGAAAACGTTCCTAAAAAATTATACTGCGAACAGACAAACACACAGGCACACACAAACACACCCACCAACATGACAAAAAACAACCTCGCCAACTTTGTTGGCAGAGGTAACAAGTGGTTTACAAGCCAAAATCTCACCTCTAATAGATTTAGTCCAGAATTATCCAAAGCCTTCACATTTGTGTTCAGATTGTTCGACTTCCATTTAGGGAAAGACGGTTTATAATCGGGTAAACTGGTCACATCTGGCCATGTTTCTTCCATTGGTGTTCCAAGGGTACGGAAGATACGGAATAACTGATCGATTTCAGAGTCACCATGGAAGAGAGGACGCTTTGTGGCCATTTCGGCAAAGATGCAACCAATGCTCCAGACATCAATGGGTGTAGCGTATCTGGCAGAACCGAGGAGAATCTCAGGTGCTCTGTACCACAAGGTAACAACCTAAACAATGAATTAAAACAGTAACATGGGATGTATCATTTTATCTCAGGTGCTCTGTACCACAAGGTAACAACCTAAACAATGGGTTAAAGCAGTAACATGGAATGAATATTTTATCTCAGGTGCTCTCTAACACAAGTTAACAACCTTAATAATGGGTTAAAACAGGAACATGGGAAGAAGTAATTTTATTCTAGCAAAATTTGGGGTGGAGTGCTATAATGGTCTTATGACTGATGTTACACTCCATCTTTAATTATAGACCAAGTTGCTGTTCCACGATCTTAGCAGTTAGCAGTCTTAAAAATTAAAGCCTACTTGAAAAAGGCTTTAAATGGTCTTAAATCACTTTCAACATGCTGTTAGCATTATTTAAGTTTGAACTGGTCGTTTTAATAATTGTTTGTATCGTTTTGTAATCTTAGTTATTCGTGGCACTTTGTTTGCGTGTGCGCCAAGGCTAAGCAAATGCTTACTACTGTAACTTTGTGGGCACATATCAACTGATATGAACTAAATTGTCCGGATTCCACTACCTTCAACAATCAGATTGTTCAACATGCAAAGACTATTCTAGATTCTTAAACATTTTGATTTAATTAATGTATGACAGCTTTTACACGCAAAACTATGAAAGCACGGACCTAGTGAGCGGTTGTTATTAATCTTATTGTTTGCAGTGTTATCTTTTTAGATTGTATGCTTGTCAACTTTTGCCATGTTTCCGCAGGAAAAAAAATTATCCGATAAAAGTGTTGCAGAAACGGGTGTTTAACTACTAGACTGACGAAATAAAATTATCCTATAATATTCCGATAATTATCCGATAATTGACCTAAACGCGATAATTTTTTACCTTTTACATGGGGTCAACCTTGATCTTGCTTTTGTAAGGATTTCACCGCGGTACAATGCGAGGAAAAATGAAATAACAAAAAACCACCGGGAGTTAGTGGACTCACAATGCATTATGGTATACACTGAGTATGCACAGTTTCATTTTCTTAAATTGATTTGATGACATTTTATCGGATAATTTGATCTTAATTAAAACATTAGTTTACCCGTACCTCATGTGTGTACACCCTAACTGGAATCCCGAATGCTCTTGCTAAGCCAAAGTCTGCAAGCTTGATGTTTCCTCTGTCATCAATTAGCAGGTTCTGTGGTTTCAAGTCTCTGTGGATTATTCGTTTTGTGTGACAGAACACAATACCTTCCAGAATTTGAAATAAATAACTCTAAAAAAAAAGATAGTAAGTAATTAATAAACAAGGACTAAAAAAACTTTGCGACCCTCCTATTGAAATTTTATGTTAGGGGTAGTCGGCAGATCTGTTTTGGTGTCAGAGGTCACATTTGGGGCATGTCATGACAAAACCACCAACTTGTCACAAAATTAAAAAATGGAGTTATAGAAACCATATTAACATTTTTGTAAGCTTTAAAATGAGGGGTTAATTATCAAAATCAGACATCTATAACCAAAGTTATGGAACAAAATAGATCAAAATTTCATTTATATTTCCAGTTGTTTAACTGCTTATTTCTCAGTAAATTCCTGTGTGACACCTTGGTGGTTTTACCATGCCTTGCTCCATTTTGACAACTTGATGGTTTTGCCATGTCTTGCCCCAATTTGACAACTTGATGGTTTTGCCATGTCTTGCCCCAATTTGACAACTTGGTGGTTTTTCCATGCAATATCCCATTGTTTTGTGTAGTCCTAAAGCGGAATTGAACCTGCACATGAATTGACATTAAAAGGAAACCCTTTTACTCACATGAATAACTAAACTGGTCAACAACACAACAGAGTGTTACAAGAAAATAAAGAATTTAAACCAAATTTCAATGCAATAATTGGCAGAAGAGGGCATTCTATATAGCCTCAGACCTTGCAGAATTTTTAGATATTTGGTTGCCCTTCGGATAACCAAGGTTAAAAATTTGGTTGCCCTAACACTTTTTAGTTACCCTCCAATTTATGAAAAAATTTAGTTGTAACTGACAGTTGTAATATTGCTAAGCCAGCTGTTTTATCTTTTTTGATAGCCCTCTAAGAGGCTTTTTCTAAAGCCCCAAAGATTTTTTGTGGGGCCTTGGTGACACAACAATCAGTTATGGTAGTGTGAGCCAAGACCTGGGAGCCAGTCGCTGTTATGTTTTTACAGCATTAAAGCAAACAGAACTTTATATGGAACAAACTTTTAATAACTGTAATTACTGGTCGAAAACCACATATGAGGTTAGTCGTGGCAAACTCACCAAGTTGTCGCACAGGAAGTTATTGAGAAATAAGCCAATGAACAACAAGAAATATAAACAAATACAAAGAAAATTTGTGTATATTTTGTTAAATAACTTCAGTTATACTTGTCCAATTTTGATAATTGACCCCTCATTTTAAAGCTTACGAACAGTTTAATATGGTTTTAACAACAACTAAATTTTCAATTTTCCTACAACTTAATGGTTTTGCTGTGTCATGCCTCATATACATCTGTAACTTCTACTCTCTACCTCTAAACTCCCCATGCCTCTCATGGAGGCCAGCATCTACATTTATAATAAGAGAACATAAGTGTTCAACAGTCGGGACACCTGATAATTTTAGTTGCCTGATGTAAATGGTTGGTTGCCTTGTGTTTTGTGAGCCCTGAGCCTGCCTGATCAGGTAATAAAATACTGTAATGTAACTTTCTTCATGGTAAAGTGGCTTTCACATAATTTAGAAAGATAGTACAGAGGTACAGTAGACCTTATTGAGTACCACACCTCGAATTTGGACTTTGCAGGGGCATGTCCATTTTTGGCTTGATTCTGAATAGTACAACTGTTATAAACAGGGCACCAGAGGTCATTTTTACAAATTGTATCCTTGCATATTACTAAGGGTAAAAGGGAACCGAAGCCAAAGTTGCCTTCCATGATACTTATTTGTTTATGGGCACAGAGGCCAATTGAGAGGGCACTGGAAAATGACCTTGGTGCCTTGGTTAAATTCGAGCCCTGGAGTACTTGTTTTTACCTTCACTAGATCTGGTTCCATTAGGGTACCCTTCAAACTATCCATGTACTTCTTAAGATCCATAGTGAGAAATTCAAAAACCAGGTATAATTTACATTCTTGCATTAGAATATCTTGTAATCTAGAAAAATAAAAGATAAAAAATATCTACAGTATGTAACTATGTATCCAAGCAAAAAGAACTCTTAATTACACTTAAACCCCCCGTAAGCAGACACCCTCAGGTCAGGGAAAAGTGTCCGCTTACGAGAATTAAGGTCGACAGAGGGCCAAAGTTGTAAAATTATGTGAACGTCCTTATGTCTAATGTTTCATGACCTTCACAACTCAAATGACCTCTCAAATGTCTAGAAACCGAATTCTATATTTTATTAAACATTGTTTCACATTTTCAGGATTGCTTCAGTAATGATTCACGGCCATCCCAGTATAGGGACGATTTTGTACTGAAATTTATATTCGTTGTACATAAAGTTACTAAATTTTGTGGGATGTCTGCTTATGAGATGTAAATTAGCATACGAAAAATCTAAATTTTAAGATAGTGTCCGCGTCCGCTTACGGGAGGAGTCCGCTTACAAGAGGTAACAAATGCACTGATTTTGATTTGACTTATTCGGTGTAGAACACCAAGGATAACCCACGAAAGTCCGAAGTGGACTTATTTCCAGTGG
>JAOTQE010117296.1:0-12819 GCA_025631205.1 Nesometra sesokonis
TTTCTCACTGTAAAATCTTATTAAACAATTTTTAAATACACTAATTTCTATTCTCCAGTTCTTAACTTTGATGCTACAGTTTGATATTATCAAGTTAATTTCAAAATTAATGTTGATGATTTTTTGGTCATTTTCAGGTGACAATATATCTTTAAAATTTAAAATACGTCCAGTATAGCATGAAGCTTTGTTTATTATTATTATTTATTAAACCATATTTCACAAGGGTGACCCATCCAGAGTGAGCTGATTATGAGGGGCCCTCAAAAATACAAACTTATATATACATAACTAACATAAATGTCTTCACAAAAAAATATACGTAATAATAATATCATTTTAAAATTTAAGCAAATAAAAAAAAATTAAATGATTCATTGTTGAACATGAAAGATTTTAGTTTAATTTTAAAATTGAAGAATGCATGTCGGAATTGGGAGACTTGATTATTCACTTAGAAACATTTTGTTATGGTGACTTTGGGGTCCCAGAGAATTGCTTTCAAAGAAATGAAATGAAACCTAAAATTAGCCAGGTCTTTTTCATGGCATGGTGGAAACAATGTACAAAATAATAATAGGTCCGTATTTCTTATTTTAATCTTGCAGTTTGCAAAGTTTGAAACCAATTGGACTTTATAGAATTTTGGTAACAAACTTTGTCCAACAAATCGACCACAACTTCTGCCACAGCCTGAAACACACGAGTAAAACCAATGGCCACCCCAGAGCTTTGCTCTTGCATACCTGCCAACATTTGAACTCTCGAAAGCGGTAGGCAGTCACGTCGTCGCAAAGCAGGTGCACCAGCGCCCTCGTTTTATTCGATTTTGCTTTGATGAGCAAAAAAAAATTTCGCCCGCTTTCCGTTGTTGGGTGTATTTACGCTGGAAATGCTCATTTTTAATGTCAATTCACTGCGTTCTTTGGGTTTTTTTGGTGTTTTTCATTGTCTATATTTTTATTTTGGTCTTAAATTTCAAAAAGCGGTAGGATTTCCATGCAAAAGTGGTAGGCAGTAGGAAGGTAGAAAAAGCGGTAGCCTACCGCCAAATTCGGTAGGGTTGGCAGGTATGCTCTTGGGGAGGCCAATGATAAAACGATGTACATTGTATACAAATATACATTTCATTGACAGTTGCTGGTTAAAACTATTGATAGGAGAGCCTTCAAATAAAACTATTCATTGAGGGGCGCAGCCCCAAATTGAATAGTACTATCAGTACTATGCCCTGGCCTGCATCCTCAAACTTCACGCCACCAACTCCACAGAATTCTCGGAAAACGGAAATTTTATTTATTTTTGGGTGTTTCCACTGTCTACTTAATTGATAAATTTGTCTATACCATCATCAGTAAACTGATTGGAAAACCTAGGGCTACGCTAGTAGGGGCCTAGCCTAGAAGCGCATTACTGTGTAAACATCACAATGGTCAGTGACGTCACTTTGTGAAATAATATTTTACAATATCGCAAAGTGACATCATAAAAGTGACGTCACTTTGTTAAATAGAATATTATTTCGCAAAGTGACATCAGCATGCTGGAATAACACAAACATTTTAATCATGTGACAATTTATCAACCAACCAGTCCTGTTTAAATGTTTGATGTAGAATATGTAGTATACAACACTTCGGTGAAAGATGCGATGTTCTATTCAACAACAAAAAAAATCAGTTCCCAGTCAATGTACACAGTGAAACCTACGTTTTACGTACCCTGATTTTACGTTCCCTGGATTTTACTTACGCATCCTTTTTAGAGAGATTTTTACAATCACAACGAATTTTGGCAAAAGAAATAAATTTAGAGGGAAAAAATTATCTTTTTGTCCAAAATTTACTTCATTCTAACATTCAAATAATCAAACATAAAATAGTATTTTTTAATTAATTCAAGTGATTTAAAATCCTTAAAAGGACCATCATTTGATCGATTTTTCGCTATTCCTTGCCTAGGCTTACCATTATAAACATCGAGTAAAATAAACCAAACTATAGAGGGCTCACTCCAGGAGTTAAAAACCCCACATGTATTGTTATGCTTTGAAAAATTCGATCAGTTTTAGATATTTTAAAAGCATTTTATTGCCAATTTCTATTGTGAAATTTATTGAAACATAGTATACAAATTTACGTTGCCTTGAGTGTTGCTAGTTATGGGCAGAGGTGCATCCAAATACTACTATTCACTGAGGAGTGCAGCCCCGAAGTGAATAGTACTATTTGGAGGCACCGAGTCCCATGGTTTTAACTAGGAACTCGAAATTAGGCAACGTATATTTGTTTTATATTCTACATCAAACACCTCAAAGACCTTAGGCCTAAGGCTATTAGGCCTAGCGTATCTTTCATTTAGTCCGACACTCTGGGGAGGTATGATCGAGGCGCGAATACACTACTACAAGGCCCCGGCCTACATCTTCAAAATTCACTCCACAATCTCCACAAAAGTCTCGGAAAACGGACATACCATGTTTTATTTGTTTTTGTTTGTTTCCACTGTCTACTGAATTGATTAGTCTAGATCGGAACACCCAGACTAGGCCTAGTAGTGGGCCTAGCCTAGCTCTTATCACTGTGTAAACATCACATTTGCCAGTGACGTCACTTTGTCAAATAGTATTTTACTATACTGCATAGTGACGTCATGAAAGTGACGTCACTTTGATAAATAGTACTATTTCGCAAAGTGACGTTAGATTGCTGGAATAGTAGGAATATTTTTAATCACGTGGCACTCTTTTAACCAATCATTGCAGTTTAAATATTAGATGTAGAATATAATACAAAATAAATATGGCTAGTAAGTACTAGAATAATTAGGCTTACTTTAGCACAAAATCTCTATGTTGTAGCCCTTAATTTTACACAATCTGGATTTTACAGATCCTATGGATTACGTACGACCTCTGGTCCCGTACCGTACATAAAATATAGGTTCCACTGTACTGCTAATTACTTTAATAATTACATTACTTCTATTTAAACACCGTCTTACCTCTAATTTCTTTTCAGCTGCAGCATGTTGATCTTTTTGACCTAACCTATAATCCCGTAACATCTTTAAAACTCTTTTTCGTTCCTCCATTTCAAGGTCTAATCGTCCATTGTAATCTGTTAACATGGAAACTGCATCATTCACAAGTGTTGAGAGTCTCTCGGCTGCATCTTTATCTAAAAGAAAAACATTTTCAATTAACAAGGCGAGTTGCTTACAGATGCACACCAAGAAACATAATTTTAGTGCTAATTGGTAGTCAGACAGCACGGTGAAAATGCTTTAGTGACATTAGCTCCAACACCAATTGCTCAATGACAAATTCTTTGGAGGAGCAACTGTTGTTAGAGCATTAGTCGTAGAACAAATGTCGCCGGAGCAAAAACAACTTGAGCATTTTTTGTCAAAGAAAATGTTGCCGGAGCATGTCATGGATCAATTGTCATTGGATTATTTGTCACCGGAGCATGATGTGTCACACCAATTAAAAGATTTAGAATTTAAAAAAGGAAACTTTCCTGCACCAATAGTTTATTACTTTGAAATTAAATAAACAGTACTAAGTTAACTATTTAAAACAAAGTCTTCTTTGGTACACATTACCTTTAATTTTTTCTAAAAGGCTAACATCTTGTACCTCTGGTGGTAATTTTGCTATTTTTTCCCTTACAGCTGCATCACTAGATGCGGAGTGTTCAAGGTCTCGTAAACATTGCACCAAAACCTCAGTCTAAAAAAAACACAAAATAAAAATATAAGTCATGGATGTCATTTTGAAAATGAAAAGGTGGAAAATAATTTAAGGTGGAGGGAGTCAGTCAAAAAAAAAATGATTATAGATTTATAAGGATATTAATTAAGTCATTGTTGGAGTGTTTATATTCTTGACAACAAATATAGATAGACTGTAGACCATAGATACCTGTCTGTTACTGATTGAACTATGCTGGAACCTTCATAGGGTCAAACTTTCTTAACTGTGGAAAATACAGGCCTATGAATCCCATAAAACTATTTTTAGCCGGCACAAAAATCATTGTAGTTGGATTTCGTGCTAGGCGCCGGGATTAAACTGAAAACAAGAAAATTTTTTGTAAGGCACTTCTTATCAGTACTAAGTGAAATCTTATATGTAGTAGTTTCATTTTAAATCAGTGGTAGACAGTCTAAAATTAGTTTTATGAGATCAGTTGAATTTATAGACTTAGGGTACGTTTTCGTAACTTTTTGTCCGGATTCTGTAAGCCCTATGGAGCGATTAATCATGCCTAAACGAGCTTCCAATAGCCATGTATCAGGACTAGCACAGGCAGGCAACATTTGGAGGTCTGGGAGACAGCAGACCTCACTGAGTGACCTTCTGCTATTGTACACAGTCATTTTAATGAGGTATAATGATACTAGATACTGACCAAACTAGTAGCACTATGCGGACTTGTGGTCATACGTAAATACTTGTTTAAATTTCTGCTGGAAGTGGATCACTGTGACAGCAGGCCAATCCGTACATAAACATGGACCTACACTTTTCACAAGCAAGTTTGATTCTCATTAAACTTCTGGCTATTTTAATCTATAACCATTATTTATGGCCATATCATTTACAGTCAACCCTGTGGGTTCTATATAAAATATATATCGCCCAAACTATAGATTTCCAGTGAATATAAATGCATGGATGAAATATGTAATAATGCTATTGAAATTTAAATAGTTGATTTAATTATGTATGGATGAAATAACAGATGGCCAACGTTTTTATTTTATAATGAATAGTAAGTAAGCCTCCTTATTAATATTTTATGTACAATTTTGGTTAGTTGTGTAGTAGTGTAAGCAAAAAGAATATTAATATTGTATTAATAGTACAACAGAGTGTTATATGTGGTACAGCCAAGCCAAAAGGGAGATAAGTTGCAAGCCTAGTTTTCCACAAACTTACAAAATTTACATTTGTTTTATAGGAAAAAACAAATTTAAATTGTTTTTAAATTAAACAACATACTGCTTAAACATTGAACTTTCATACTATATTAATTTTGATCAAAATATGTTTAAAAAATGCCATTTAAAATGAACCTGCTTAGACACAGTATACTGGCAAACAATTTTAAAATGCAGTTTTCTCAAAACTTACATTTTAAATGTTGTAACTTTAATTGTTCATAATTTTGCAAGGAAACATTGTGTGAAACAGATTTTTTGCAAGTATTGTTAAAGATAATCCAGTGTTTTCATGATTTATAAATAATCAATTTTCAACTTTCCAACTTATCCATCTTTAGGCTTGGCTCTGCAACATACAGTATTGCAAGTCATACTTAAGTACTTAAGGGCATAATTATGCTGGGCAGAGGGAGGTGGGCGGGGACACCCAACCTAAAATGTTCCACCCACACTTAGGCTTATTTTAAGGCCATCCACCCAGTTTAATTTCTACCTGCCACCCACCCTAAGCCTCTAAAAATGGTCAAAATACTGTTTTTAATCAGTTTAACACCCATCTTTACATTGATACCAATCAACCTTGAATTTATCTAGCTACATCCCTGCATACAATCACCCGAGTCGACTAAAATACTGTAAGTAGAGATTTAAAAAGGTCAACTGTGTAATAATCACTTTTCATCACTTTGTCTAAGGCCATGTTTCCGCAGGAAAAAATTATCTGATAAATTATCGCGATAACAATTATCCTATAAAAGTGCTGCAGGAATGGGTGTTTAACCTATTCTGACGTAATAAAGAGGTTGTATTGCAATGAGAAAGTTATACAAAAAATAAAAGATTGAAAGACGAAAAAGAAAAGAAAATATAGAGCAGCTCAAAATTGTTTCCAAAAGTAGTATGTGTTTATACATAATTTGGGGACACAAATCATCAGAGGCTAAATGTCCAAGAAGCCAATCACGTTTTATAAATTTGAATTCAAGTACTTCTTGTTAAGGGCAAGTAAAATACTTGAGAAACTTGCCCTTACTAAACAGAGAAAAAATCCCAATCTGGCAATCTGTTTGAAAGGGTAGCATGGTGAAGCAAGGAAGTTTAATATAAATACAATGTTCTTTGCCATAAAAAAAATAGCGCAAGTGTACAGTCCTATAACATTTGTATCAACAAATTTTGATCCAGTCACTAAAAATTTGACTAGGTACACCATACGTTTACTCAAGCCGAATGAATTTTGATTACATTTTATAATTTCCAATTTGTATACTAGTACTTCTAGATTTTTTAAGGTACAGTTATATTAAACTAATGAAAACAATAACATTAATTATAAACCACTGATCTATTTGATAAAAAATTACAGTGAATTTAAATTAAGATTTTTTTTGTAAAAATGTTCACTCTCAGGGGCGGATGCAGACTTTTGAAATAGGGGGCCCGGTAGAGAATTAAAGTAGAGCATCCTCCCTGAGAAATTTTGGAAATGGCCTCAGGGTGGACTTAAGGGATCGATTTTTGCTGAATATTTTCAATTTATAGACACTGTTAATAATATTGATATATTTTGCTTTCCTAAAATCCGCCCCTGACTCTTATGTAATCTATTATTTATTAAAAATTTGACAAAAGTCCAAGAGGAAACCATGAGCCGATGACCCAACACGATATTGGGTATCTCTTGATATTCCTAATGTTTATAAAAAGAGTTGGATTATATTTTTTACTTAAGATTTTGCAGAGTGTGGCTTGAGATTTACCACACAAGTGGAACTGAGTGAAAGTTACTGAGTAAAAGTGATACCAAAAAATAGACAATATAATTGCGGCTTTAAAAATTTAGTAAAGAACATGCTTTTTGAAGAATATAATCATAAAAATGAAAATTATGTAAAAAAATTACCTCTGGCATTTCCCCTGGTATATGTGGTTCCTCTTCGTTCAGTTCTTTTAACAATTCTTGCATTGTCTTCTGCATCTGTTCTGCTGGGTCTGTCTTCGGTTTCTTTGGTGATGATGGCTCAAACTCATCCTGGGGTGGTGAGTCCAATGGGGTATTGCCTGGTGTAACTACAAAAAAATTAGTATATTGCATTTAAATTCAACTCAGGATAGGAAGTCCAAAGGGTACTGCCTAGTATAACTAACCATACATAAAATCTATAAGCACACCTCCGGCTATTCTCGCAAATGCAGTCACGAAGGGTCGAGTTCAGTACTGAATTTGAAACATCATAGGCAGGCGTCTTGACCTTTCATGATAAATGCCATAATTTTTGTATTATTATTTTACAATGATTTTAAATCACTGTATATTCTGGATTACCATAGCTACAGCGCATACTACCATCTTAATGTACAATGTATAAACTATCATTAACATCTTTCAAGCTATAATCTCCTAGAGTCTGTTGGTAAAGGCAGGGCCGTAGCTAGCATTAGGCGGTCGCCTCGTCTCAAATTTACAATCCAAAACCCATCCCTCACACCCATTCCCTTGACCAGGGACCACACGCCCCAAGCAACCAGCTTCGCCTCGTCTGTTTTTTTACTCTGGCTACGGCCCTGAAAGGGCAATACAAGAATATTTTTTTGCTTAACCACAAAAACATATGATTATATTATGCCTTTGGAAAATTTGGTTGAAGATGGATTAGACAGAGGGGTCAGATGCCAAGTTGGACAAGTATAGCCACAATAAATTTGTTTTTTCGCTCGCATGTGCATCAGTAACTATCGTTAAATAGCTGTAAATGTGTTGTTAATATTTCTTTTACTGTCATAATTATTCCTAACTAATTGGAAAACATGTTGTAATTTGGCGAATAATTGGTATTATGTTACACGAATGATCATAAACTTAATTTCGTAAATTATCCTGGCCAGATACACCTAAGTGAGAAAGGGGCTTTACTTACTAAATGCAGCCTGTAACTGTTTAACAAGACTGTTTTCAAAAACACCCCTCTCTGCCCAAATAGTACATACTCGTTCCATCGACCTCTTTGTTTTCTCATCTGTGGCGCTACAAAATAAAAAAGGTTTGGTTATTCAATTTAATCAAAACAATATTTTTAAAGTAGTAAATAGGCAAAAAAATAACACACACACAGTATTATGATGTGAAGGTTTGGGTTGGCATGTGATTTAATTTAAACTAATAATAATTTAATCTATGGATAGAAAAAAGAAAAGAAAATATATGTGGAATGGCAATCTACAATATATTGTATAAGTTGTTATTTTCGTGGGGGTTTAATTTTCACGAATTTCGCGAATGAGAACCTTACCGCGATATTATCAACTCGCTAATGTGTCAAATTTTAAGTTACTAAAACTGTAAACAAGGACAATATCTACTACCCCTATTACTTGGGGCCCTTTTACTTAGTCATAGCCTAGGCCTAGTACAAGGCTAGGCAGTAGCAGAAATGGCCGCCTAATGCTAGGGGTTTAAGCTTCGTTAAGTAGAAAAGATCGTGATTCTACTGTAGTTAATTAGGCCTAGGCCCTATGCCTAGAATGCAAATTTTAGCTAAAATGGCATCAGCGAAAATATAAACGCGCGAAAACGTCAACAAAATGGGAAATCGCGAAAATTTCTGTACGCGAAAATAACAACGTACAGTATATACAGTTGCACTTGATACTTGATAATAGTAGAATAAAACCCCATTTTGATCTGATCTTTATTTGAAGCAAAACAATAGTGATTATTCTCTAAGTGAAAAAATGTACACTGCATTTAAGGGATCTAATAAGTTGCCCTTTTTTAAATTTACCCTTGTTTTAGTACTTGTTTCTTTCAAACAATTGATCCAGATTTTTTTTTTCTAAATTATTTATAATTTTGAAAACCTGATTCTTTTCTTTACTAATGGTAACTAAACATTAAAAACTTATTGTATATAGTTATTGTATTTATTAATTGCATTGTATTTGTTTATTGTATTTATTTTATTGTATTATATTTATTGTATTTGTCTGTTGCTTGCTTGCCTATATATTTGGAAGCTACACAAAATCGAACAAAAAGCTGTCACATTTTAGAGTGTACAATAAAAGAAGCATTAGTAATACGGAAATCAAAAGTAAACATGAATCATAATGATAATGACAACAGTCTTCTCTCATTTTCTACTTTAACAACTGGTGGCGCCAATCAAGTAAAACTGAAGAAGTAGGAGTGTAATCTAACAAGCCATTATTATACAAGTAGTGAAGATGCCCTTTAGGGATCATCAGTGCACCTAGAGTGTTTCTTCCAAGTATTGTTTTAGCCAATAAATTTACCGGTAAAAAATTACAATTTACCAGTAAAAAATTTTGTTTATGGAAAAACATATTTGGATTTCTCATACTGTATATTTTTTGCCTTCCTTTACTCTTTAGTATTACAGAGAACGTAGGAATGTACATAAAGGCCTATAGTAATGTAGATATTTGGGGTAGGGCCAAAACCAACCCAAAAGCAAGCGATGCCTGACAAGTCAGGTCATGTTTTTGGATAATTTTTTTGGAACATCACCGAGCTAGTTGCACCGATGATCACTAAAATGTTAAACGATATGGCTATCGTCTGCAGATGTGACTTCAGTCAATACATGATTTATTTTTTCGATTTTGGTCAGATTTTTTCTACTGTTTTAAATTTCGAATTATATGGCTGCCTACCGTTTTTATGGGCTTGTCTCAATCCATTTATCTCTATATTTATAAATATACAAAATAATAGTCTAATTTTTGGTGTTCATTGTCAAAGGTCAAGACAGCAGCCTGTAACATTTCAAGATTTTTAATGTTGAAAAGTTTTGTTTTACCTCACAACATGAATGAAAGCACTCTCCATAACACTTGCAAATTCTTTTGTAAATTCTTGTCCCTTCCTCTTACTGTTCTGCACAACATCATTTGCCAAGTAAACAAACAAGAGTTTTCTATTTACTTTAGCTGCAAAAATAATAGACTTTATTAATAATCTGTATATCATTTACAAACCAAATATGATATCTAGACAGACCAATAAATCACTGATGGCTGCAGAAACACTGGTAAGCGCATCGAGTCTTTAACTATTACTATTATAATTAAAAATTGGGAAGATGGAAAAAAACTTCAAGTTCCACAGCCTCACAAACAGGATAAGTAAAGATGAGCAGTGGTGTCATTTTAAGCGGGGAGCTGGCAAAAAATCCATCTCGGCCTAATACACTAAGTAATCAACAGTAAAAAATAGTCTGGGATTTTTGTAAAATGGAAAGGCCAAGGATATTGCACCATCGGCCGGTTGTTTAAATCTGAAACAATTATTGCACTGTTGGCCAGTTGATTAAATCTGAAATATTGCACCGTACTACTAGAGTTCCTCATTTGAAGTCTGTTAGAAGAGGCTACAATTACACTACGTAACTTGTACTTTACAGTACGATAATTTTAATGAAGCATAAACTTCTATACTTTGTCTAAGCGTCGAACTCGGGACCTTCCATTCAACAGTCTGTAGCACTACCGTCTAAACTTAGCTACACAAATCAGCCTGCCGATATGGGTATTTTGAACATACTTGACCCTAACCCAAAAACTAGTCTCATTCATCCAGGACGCATATTAGCCTTAGCAGGCTAAACCCAAGTTCTAGGCCTAGTCGCCTAGCCTAGCAGAGGTCATCAATTGGTTGACGCGCTCGGCACGGGTCCTCGCCGCTCGGCACTACTCCTGCAGGCACGTTTGAACTTACTTGTATGAAGCTCGGCATGCCAAATTTTGACGATAGCTTTAGCATGTTTCCTATGGTGAATAAGCCATAATGACAATGTCTGGATGCTTTGTTGCGAATTGCTTAAGCCACCTAATTTTTCTTTCAATACACTCTCTGAAAACGTAGACATTCTCACTCAAAAACCTTCGCACAACGGAACAAAATTCGCACTTGATCACGATCGAGGCCCTGTGGCCTAGAAAATATCCAGACGCTTTATTGAAATACAAATAATAAACAGATGTATAGATGAATTTATACGTGTGTATAATTACTATTATCAACATGGAATAGTAAATAATAAATATATACATGAAACTGTGCGTTTTCAAATAAATATATTAAATAATACATATATTATGATTATCACAATAATATTTATGAATAAAACATTCTGCAAAGAGACTATTATTTGAGGACTTTTATTGAGGGCGTTATTTACAAAAAAGAAGGGATCGAGAAACTTAAAAACAATCAAGAATCAAAATCTGCAAAAAAAATGCCTTACGCAAATCAGCCTACTATTCGAATAACGGATTTAACAGAGGATAATGTTAAATTTGAAATAGAAAATACAGATCTCAGGTGAATATTAGACAACTTTATAAAAGGATATCTTAACCTTTACGCAAAATAGAAACGTAAATTCTAGGCCCATACCGTTACTTCCATGCATGATCCACATGATTGAATACGGTGAAAAACTGCGTTTAGGCCTGACCGAGTACTGAACTGAATAAGAGGTAGCCTACTATGTAGGCTTAGGCCTAGGCGTATATGACCTAGTAGGGGTAGTGCAAAGATAAGCCAATGCACTGGTAACCGTACACCAAGTCAAGATTAAACAACTACTCTATAATGATAATCCACTCCACTGGTTTTATTTTGTGTATTTATTTTTTGGCTGAGGCTATTTGCACGTTGACGTGTGAATTATGAATAAAAGCTTATTCGCACGTTGACGTGCGAATAAGAGCTTATTCGCACATTGACATGCGAATAAGAGCTTATTTGCATGTTGACGTCTGACGTGAAAATAAGATCTTATTTGCACGCTGACGTCATTTGCATGGTACATTGTTCTGACTGTTTTTTTTTGTTATTTTGTTAGAATAATAATATAATATTTTTGTTTTCTTCTCTTTCAGGAAGTCAATTTTTATTACTACTAGGCCCAGGCCTGACCAAATCCCTGATCTTTAATTATAGAAATGTAAATAAAATATTAATAATAATAAAAAAAATAATCATTTCCAGCCAAGAATGATAAATCAATAAATGTTTATAGGGGCAAATATAATAATAAAATAGACCTAAATAGGACTAGGCCTAGATTACTAATAAAAGTATCCAAAAATGTTTTTTCTTTCATTTTATTTTTATTTCTATACCCAGCTTAACATAAATTTAAATAAAATAATTAGTGGAAATACCTGTAATTTTTCGTAGAGCCAAGAAAATATATTTTATAGCAAATTTCTAAAAAATTACTAACTTTAAAATAAAACAAAAACAAAAAATACATATTCTAGGAATTCAGCTTGGGTTTGCAACAAAAAGTACAGGCCTAGTCGCTTTTCTAACCAAGCAAGGATAATAAAAGTAATATATTTTTATAGAACCCAATTAATAATAAAACGGGCCATCAAAATATACAATTAATATGAAAAATTATAAATATAACTAATAAAATAATGTCAAACAAATATGAAATGAACTTTATAATAAAATTACATACTGTATTTTAATTTGATTTTAAAAAAAATGTATGAAAGCGATTGGCTTTGAACCTGGTTACCTTGGTTTAATAAGCACTTTACATTAGCGTTGCGCCACAATATCCATCTTGCAATTTAGTTGCTTATTGTTAGAACAAAGACTACACCAGTAGTCGCCTTATGACGTAATTTATTGGCCCAATAATTGGTTAATGTTTACTGTGCGAATTAGCTCTTATTCGCACGTCAACGTGCGAACAATCACTCCGTTTGTTATTTTTTTTTATTCTAAAAAAAACCCCAAAAACACGTGTTATACAGACATGCCAAGTAGTACGGATTCTCCGTATTTTGTACGGAAATTTGAGCAAAATACGGAAGTACGTTTTTCTA
>JAOTQE010117307.1:0-12818 GCA_025631205.1 Nesometra sesokonis
TATGTACTGTATCTGTGATACTGACCAAAAGCAAGTTTCCTTTTTGGATTCAATAAAGTTTATCTTATCTTATCTTACCTTATATTTACAGTGCTAAAATTTGAGAACATTAAGATATAAGCAAATTATAATATTTAAAAAATAGCATTTTCGATACTGTCATAAAAGTGTTGTTTCAACAAAAAAGTTTAAACACAACCCACTCCATTATTACTTATATGAAAACCACATACACCTCATCGTATTGGATAACAGATTTCAACACTTTTATGCTATCATCATCAAAAATTATATAATATGCACCTATATACCAAATCAAATCATTTCCTTATTTATCAAATACAAAGCAAAATATATACAATGAAATAATAAGTACAGAATAGTCGATGAAAAGAAGATGCCCCGTAAGAGCTTATAAAGATGGTGTTCCCAATAAAAATATACATAATTAATGTAACATACATTTTAAAACAAACTTCACAATAAATAATTGAATAAATAATAAGTAAATAAATAAGTCCTAACTATAATATAATATTGGATCCAAACACAGTGGTATGTACAGTAAATCCTTAGATAATTTCTGATCATGAAAAAAGCACCACATGTGTTTTGCTAACACCACTATCCATTAAGTGTTCACATTGCTTAATCAAGGCTATATGTGAGGTCTCACAACAAAATGAGTCTCATGGTAGGAAAATCCAAAATTGAGTTATTGGTATATTTGGATCTATCATAATACAAGTAGATCCAAAGATATGGGCATTTGAAGTTTTCGTGTATGGAAACAGAGTATTGAGAAAATGTGACATAAAGCAATCGAAAAATCAACAATTAAAAGACTATAAATCTCAGGAAGCTTGCACAAAGGACACTTTCCTGCATGAAAACTTACCTAATATGTATATAATAATGCAGTATAAGTACCATAGCACTCATAATTTATTAAAACTAAATTTCTCAAAAATCTGACTTCAGGCCTATTTTGGTGATTATCTCAATTTGATCTCACCTAAGATGCGACTAATTCTGTGGTGAGAACTCGCATATTATCAGCCTGTGTTTAATGAAACACTTCAAAAGAGTAAATAGAAAAACAAGAATAGATCTTTATTAACCATAGAGCCTTTGCAGAGGTCTTCCGAACCACTATTATGTTAATAGATTTTAATCGACAGTGAAGCAGCTCAGTTGATTAAACTGGTGGGAGTCACTGCGCTGTGGGCTGAACCTTGGAGACTCGCTTGTCTTTGTTTCAATCAAATATATTGGCACTCTCCGTTTGCTTCATCTAAAGGGTCAAAATACAAGTCAGTAGTGCAGCATCTTTCAGATGAGATGTTAAGTCGTTGGTTCATATAGAACATGACTAAAGTGCATGTTAAAAAATGCAGTATATTTTTCGGAAAAAAGTCTCAAGTTGTAACATGCCTAATTACCAGATGGACCACACTGGAATAAGTGCACTTCAGACTTTTGTGGTTTATCCTTAGTGTCTCACAACATCAAATAGATCAAATCAAATAGGGGATGCTCTGAATCGTTTGCTACTTCGGGGTCGATATCGCGGCTGCATTTGTAAGTGTGGCAGTGTGTGAATAGCATTCTGAAATGAGGAAGAATTAATGAAAATGGTCTAAATCTCAAAAGGAAATAAATAAGATGCGTTGCTTACTTTTAGTCTTAGACGGTGGAGATGAAGCATACTCACAATATGCAGGTTTGGCAGCTCGCAGGTCGACCTTTTCCCATAATGCACTTCGTTTTTTGGCCTGTCCGTTGCAACCGATAGGTCATGCTCCGTATTGTTAAGCCACTGGATTATATGCCATTTCCAAGTATTTTTTAAGGACATATGAACTATATTTAAATTAGTTTGTATATTTCCATGATCATTAACGTCAGTAATTTAATATTTAGGTTTGTATTTATGTAAACTATTATTTTTCTCTTTTTTTGCAGAAAATTCAAGGTTTAGCTGGATGCTATCAAACTGAAGTCGCCAGTCATTTGCTGATTAGGTCTTTATACTTGGTCTATAGTCCATTACACTCGACCTAGATATTGCTTTATTATACATCAAAGGCTTTAACTCAAGCTTAAGGATTATAGTATCAAAAAATGTTCTCAGAACGCTTTTTAATTTCACTTTGAAATGCAAATGCACAGATTTATGTTACGATGTTTTTTAAATAGGGTATTTGCATGTTTTTATTAGAAATATACGTTTAATATTTTGTTAGTTACTTGTAAAGCTTAGTCTAAACTATCAATTTTTGGAAAAACAAAATCGTTGATATGCCTATATATGGTCATGATGCCATCACGTCATCTCCATACATGGCCATATCTTACCATATAAGGGTATATCGAAATTTGATAGTCTACACTGACCTTTGGACTTCTTTTTGAAATGAAACTTTTATTCGTTCTTAGACAGGACAAATGTACAGAAATGCTTTAAAATACTTAGTTAAACATAATATCTTTAATATAGAATAAATAAATATTAATTTAGAAATGTTTTATTTCTTATTGTTATGATTTCTTTGTATATGTTTTATGGTTAATTAGTTAATGAACAATAAATAATACAAAATAATTAATAATTAATATATTAATTTAGAAAATAATTTATACACCTGATTTCACCAATTATTTAATAGTAGATGTGAAGTCATGAACGTTTGTGAATCATGAAGTAAATTACAGATAATGGGAATGTTTTGATTATTGAATTTACTTAATTTTCTATAAACAAACTATAAATAAAAATAAAAACACAGTAACTCCAAATAACATCATTGATACATAATGACATTGATAATAGATTGAAGTTACTTTGTTTTTGTTTTATCTAAAATTATTCAGTAGATTATCTAAAATATAATTATAATTTAACATTGCATAATTTGTACCTTCCTCTTGTTGTTTTTTTTTTTTTTTCTGAAATTGGTTAGCTCTCCGGCCCTCGTAATTTAATATTAAATCATACATTGTAGTAATATTTTCTTATTTAGTTTATTTAGTAACATTATCTTTTCTTATAAGCTATTACAGTATACTAATCAACTTCAAGTAAGAAAGTATAATGCATATTCCAAGCAATGAGATACATGCCATCGTGACAGGATTCAATATTTCGACATAAATTATGTCATCATTAGTCCTGATGATGACATAATTTATGTCGAAATATTGAATCCTATCACAATGGCATGTATGTCATTGCTTGGAGTATGCATTATACTTTCCTATACAGTAAACTTATATACAAGATTGACACTGATGATTGCTCATTAGTTTGAAATTTTGTTTTAATTTTGTTATTGTCATGTTTAGTTCATTAATATTAACCATTAATTATAGCTTTCCAATAACTGTATATAAAACAATAAACCTGCATACCTTGTGTGACTATGTTGAAACTGTACTAGTATACCGTTTATAAATCTTCACTGTTTCCTTTCAGATTGTTGCACTCTCAACATTTTCATGTATGTTTACTTTGTAATTGCTTTTCTATATATTTTAATTTCATTATGTTTTTGAAAATATTACTGTATATAAACCACAATTGCAAATTCTGCGTGATTTTTTTCCTCGATAGATTGCAATCTGTAAATTATTCTAGAGTTTTGTAATGTAGTTTTGTATGATATGTAGATCCCTTGTGTATTACGTCCAGCATTGCTATTGTATTATTAAAGAGCTGAACAAGAACTTAATTTTTAGTCATTGATGTTTATTGAATCTTGCAGAAACTTATTATATTACTGTACTCTGGTGAATACATGTCTCTCCAAAGGTAAACAAGTTCTCAAGATGCTTTTTAAAAGTCATCTGCTTAAAAATATATTACTTAATGGATTATTTAGTAAGAATACATCAAAAGCATTTAAATTGAGCAAAACAAAAAAACAAAAACAGGACACCCCCAACAACACAACAACAAAAATGTTTAAATGTGCTAACTATATATGACCTAAATAAAGTCCAAGTTGCTTGCTTCATGCTACAATATCATCTTCACGAACTTCCATCCCCAACTAAAAACCTGATCGACACCAAAACTAAAAGTACTCGTTCAAAAACATTACGAAACGCTAACGACATGTATATCCCACCCAATAAACTAGAAAGTAACAAACGATCGATATTTATAGAAGGTCCATCTTACTGGAATAACATCAAAGCCATCCTAGAACCAAGTAAAATGACATCACTCCCAACATTAAAATGGAATATGAAGAAGATGATATTAGAAACATATTGATTGGTAAAATTTCTCGTTATTTCTATTTATACATTATTTAAATATTCTATTATAATACATATTTATCCACAGCACTTAATGATACCAATTTACAAAATTCAATTAGCTAACAAAGTGCATGGTTTCTCCAAATAGTGGACCCTTCCATTTGGGAAAATTACTCAAATATTAATTGGACGCCACATATTGGTCGTCCAGGTGGATACCGGCCACTTCCTTCCGATTCCTGGTTTCTTGCTGTGCGTATGCCATAGGTCGGATCAGGTGGATAGGGCTCTGGCTCCGGTCGTGGTCCAATATTGGAGGAACCGTGCACTTATGCACTTACAATTTAATATACAAGAACTCTGTTTTTGCATCTTTTTTCTATCTATGTTGTTTTGTTTTTAGTCAAAGTATAGGCCTATTTTACTAACGGGTTGACAAGACAAGCCACTCTGGCTTCTGTCACCCTGCTGTATTGGCTGTATTTCTATGTTTTTTTCTCCCGTTTCTTTGGTTTGTTGTTGTGTGTTTGTTTGTTTGACTGTTTAATAAAACATTTTGAAAAAATATTTGGTGTTAATGACAATGCAGTAAAGATCCCTATATACAGTGGCTGTATAGACCTATAGGGATTCCCAGAGGCAAACTTGGGCCTGTTATTGCAAACAGTTTTTTTTTAGCTTGTCAAAACCAACATCGGGATTTAACACCCCACCCCCATCCCCAAGTCTCAATTCTGGAACCGCCTCTCAGTATAAACAAGATACTGTAAAATCTGTAAATAAGCCCATAGACTTCACTTGGAAATGGTAGTTCACAGTAAGCAATGTAGAAACGATATAACCGTTATACAGTATTTCAATTTTGTCAAAACCTTGTTGCTTTAAAACACGTTTTAGTTTTTGAAAAATTGTAAGCTTACTGACTCAGAGCTCCCAAGTTGTGAAACCAGAATTCCTAAAGATTTTGTCAACCAGCGTTTTTAACTGTTTTTACGTACTATACGGGCATCTGAAAGTGAAATCTTATAAACAATACTGTAATGCTTTGATTGTTACAAATAACGGGCTTACTATTAAGTACAATTCTAAACAAAGAGCTTTCAAAACACCATTTAGTGTTTAAATAAATGAAAAAAAAAACACTTCACATTTTTGCGTTTACATTGCTAATTTACTAAAAATCTTGGAGATAATCATAGAATATTCAAATTCCTGGAGAAAGTCGTGTATTTCGTGAGCGCCTGGAGATCAAGTGAAATTCCTGGAGACTCCAGACTAATCTTGAAGATAATTGGGAGCTCTGCTGACCAAGCGTTCATATAATTAACATTACAGAACTCAGTATGGAAAGAATTTTTTTTTTAGTTGTACAAAATTTTGAAAATACTGTAAGCTGAACTCGAACTTGGCGTATCCAGGACGATGAGCCCAGTGGCATATACACATGATCTTGGCAAGGAAACAAGAAGTAAATTTGTACTACTTTGTCCAGATTGATTGTCAATTATAGGGGAGGGTGGTGGGGATGGGGATAAGCCCTCAATCTTCCTCTGTTGTAAAGTTATAAATTATTTCGCACTGCTGACTAGCCACAGGTCAAATTATTTAGGTCACATCGATCGATATCCGTTCGTTCATTGATTCTTGATCTTTTTGTATTAGTCGTCTTACTGTATTTTCGACTAATTGACGCTGTCGTTAGCGTCACTAGATCAAACAACAACCGCCAGCCTTTAAATGATCAACAACAATTAACGGCCCAATTACGTTAATTACATGGATGATATTATTGTCGTTATTGATTGTGGCTCCAAAACAAACATGATGTACTCAATTATCTTCTTTTCGAAAGTTCACTGCGAGGCCGATAATACGAATCGGAGTTTTAGATAGGTGTTTAGTTATACCTTACAACTCCGATGTCATGGGTTCGAAGCGTACCGTCTTTTTTTTTTCTCACGATTTATCAGTGCCATTACCCAAGCCTAGTAGTGATAAAAAACAAAATGCTCACTCATTAACTTCAAAAAAATATAATGCATACTCCTCCAAGCAATAAAATACGCCACATCGTGCCAGAATTCAGTATTTTGATATTACTAATATGTCATTAGGAAAAATCATGAAAATTAATTCAGAAACCTGACGTAATTCTCACCCTGTAAGTACCGAGTTACGTGCTTTCTGTTGAATGTGATACGAAATAAAGATAGGCCTATATCGTTGTATCTGACACGATTTGAACTCGCAATACCAAATTTGAGACTGAGCGACTTAAAAAGGGGACTTTCAAGAACAAGTGTAGTATAAATTTGATACTTAATTATGGTTGTTTATGGTGATAACGGGCAATACTTATTTATATCAAATTCGAACATAATTTTCAACTTTCCTGCATTTAAACCTTGTGAGCTAGAAATTTTGAAATCAACCATTGTCCACAGTCAAAGTCCATTGCTAAAAGTTACCGGTATAAATTAATTTAAAGTAGACCTGTTACACTATTATTAATTCATTTGTCCGTCTGTCCCCATCATGTTTAAATTGTTATTTTCTACGTATATTGTAGGTTGGCCAAATTTTATTGGTCGGCAGGGCCGTATCCTTGATCTGTTCCCTGATGACATGGGGAGGTGCGAATTGTTCGCAAACGACGACATCTTACGTTTCTAATTTGACTAAGAAAAAACACGTTATATTTTCCAGTTTTCGGGGTTTCCGTCCATGTACCTTTGTAAAAAAAATAATGGTGCAAAAAAAAAACATTTGGTGTTAAAGGGGGATTTTTTAATTGTTGAGGGTGCGAAGACACCCATCGCATCCCTCCACAACCTGCTACGGGCCTGATCAATCGGACTATCCCTCTTTCGATCGGTACCCTTTATGTTTTCAATTTTTTCAGATGCGTCCAATCATTGAATTGTATCTATTTTATTATAAATTGATGAAAATGATTCGAACCTTGATATTTTTATCTATCATGTGCACATCCATCATGACCCAGCGTAAAAACAGCAACGAATTTCTTCAAAAATTAGAACTTTCCACAGATTTGATAAAAAAAAAACAAAATGCAAATTAACAATTTTTCCCTTCCAACATAGGCCAATATATTACACACTTCATCACGAAAAAAATAATTCGAAAAATAATCTCTTTTAGTATTCTTTGCCATTTATTTTTAAATCACCAATGTTCCTTACAAACATGTCGCGCACAACGGTGGAAATGTGAAAGGGATGTGCTATTTTCTAATAGCCTAGTCCAATTGGTTTAAAAGTTGTCTTAGATTTGGCTGTTGATCATTCCATTAATTAATGGGTCAGTCGGTCGATCTGTTGGTCACTTAATCGGAGAAAACATCTTACAATTAGAATTTCGATCTAGTTATAATTTCTTATCTTGTGAGTATCTAATAACATTTCACAACTATTACCTCTCTACTCGATTTACGCATTATGTTGTTGACTTTGACAATATTAACTTTTGATCATCTAAAAACAGTGTGTTCTACCCTTACACAGGTATCTGTGATTAAGTGCACTTGGCCATTATCTGAACAAACATCCATAGGCCTAATCAAATATGATTTTTGCTGGCGTCATCGAAGGGCGATGACCAGACTACATAATGCCGATGGTTTCATTTGTGATAAGCAATTCAATAAAATGACTTGATAAAGTTCGATACGCTTCGGGATCAACATTTAAAGAAAACGAATCTTGTTAATCTGGTAGTGTAATAATCTTGTGATCTGTACTCGTGGGTTCGATTTCCACCCGACAACAACTTGTAAATTTGCATTTCAACTATATTGATTGTCTTGGTTCAAGACGGTGATTCTGTTTAATTCGTGAAAGACGATTAAAAGGCGCCCATTGCGTTCCATAGCAGGTGGATCGTCATACCTTTTTGATGTTTATTAACGACAAACCTCACACCACTAAAACTTCATCATCTCCTGGTGGCGCATTTCATTAAACACTTAAATTATAATATACAGACTTTGGAGCAAGTCTACTATTGAGTGTTTGATTAACATTTTTCCGCGAAATAAAAACAAAATGGTAAAAACAAATTTACATTGGATTGCGGTTTTTATCCATTTGGTACGTAATGTTTACCTAGATGTGTGTTTTATGTAAAATTCTCATAAAAAGAAAAGAAAATAGAATGTATGTATTGCGTATAGTGACTTTTTCTAAGTTTTCTTTCTGGTTCCAATAGGCCTTCTTCAATGTAATGCTGTGTTTATCCCAATCTTGGATATTGATTAGGTAACTATTGTGTTAGATCATGGAGCTATAAATTTATAGCTCCATGGTTAGATATAGGCCTACGCATGAAACAGGTGAAACCGTCTGCCCACTTCATATTTTCCTTGTAGGCAGTATCATCTTAGGTTTTTGTGGATACCAAGTTCCACAATTTTCCTTATTGCCTATGACGTGATAATACTATATGTAGGCCTATACATTTTTACGTCATCAAAAACGTAATTAAAAATGTCACATATGAGTTATTCTTATAATATATTTTCATTTCATTCACACTATTTACGACTAAAAAGTTATATTTACCCTTCCGTCGGTAAATTGATCGTGTGTATGGATTATTTGGTACCGTGACTGTAAGAAATGTTGAATGGAATTGAAATTTAAGACTTAAGACTACGTAAACTTTGGATCACAGTTATAACTATTTATATAAATTACGGTACGGTGTAAATAGTCATTATTAATTACATAAATAACCGTGAAAATTGTCATTAAGAGCATGACATTTCATTCTGCGGTGTAGATATTTATAACCATGGGATTTCTTTAATTTTTGCCGAGTATATATGGATTGTACACGCGTAAAAGCTGACGTCTTGGATTTGTGTTGACGCTATAATTTAATTTCTATGTAAACATATATATATAACGAGTTTTTTATACAGTATATTAATATACCATATGTAGGTCTATCTGTTAATGAAGCTTCGTATCGTATTGTTGTTTGTCGTATTTAATATTATTATGCATTAGGAATCAGTAAAAAATAATATAGGTTTACAATAAGAAAAATATTGTGTTTTGACACAGTCATATTCGAAGGAATGTACACCACAGATAAGCCTATGCCAAATCGGTGAAAATTAAGCAGAAGCACCGAAATGAAAAAGAAACATTGTTCATTTCACTGTAGGCATATTAACAGAAAGACAACAACGAAAATTATGGAAAAAATTATGTACACATTTGGGACAAAAGAATGGAAATGTAACGTAATAGACTAAATAAATATAAGCCAGTGTGGGTCATGTTATAATGCATAATGTAAGGCAAAATGGACCAAAGAAGTATTGAAAATGGAAGACAAAGCAGAAAATATATTGCACAAAATGGAGTAATGAATGATATTGTTACGTATTGAAGAGCGACTGGTGCCACTGTTATTTTTTTCAGGCATAGGCCTAATCAATCTCGACGTTTCGATTAGCATAACTCCATTATCTTCAGTGCAGCCTACGTAGTAGTAGAAGGTGGTAGTATCGGTAGGGCTACTAACTACCAATTTGGAGTAATGATGTACTGTAGGCCAAATACGCTACTGATATCGCTGTGTAATTTTGTGTCTAAATTCACCCTAGATCAGCCATTGTTGAAGCATTCTTTACAAAAAAACTTGATAAACGAAATTGTGTTTTGTGCGAACATGTATTCCACGGTGAGAATAAACGAACTCGCACCAACTGGAGCTTGTCTTAAATATTGTATGACGTCATGTAGAACTTTGCATGAGGTGACAAAAGTTTAATCGTGTTAATGTTTAATTAACCTCAGGTTACCTTCGTGTTCATGGTTATATACACGGCAAACTACTCTCCTTTCTATAGTACTATAGTTTCAAGACTCTAGCCTTGGAAAATTGAAACGACTCTATTCTTCAGAAACGTAAACAATATTTGCGTTGTCCTTTCTCTGAATGATACTGAAGGACAATATTTTAGCTTGTGTAACGATAGGCATATTGATGTTCTGTTGAAATGCCACTATGTTTTATATCCATATCTGGAACACTCATTCTTAAATCATATACTGTAGCAATGACATTAATGAAGCAAAAATTGTGGATGAAGATAATGATTATGTCACCACACTGAATGCAGTGAATTTTCATTTTTGCTTCAATCTGTCTTGTTACGCCAAACGGTACCTGCTAATGAATATGAATTGAAAATGAATGTATAAAATAATAGGTCCTAGCGTATGAGAAATGGTTTTCTTGGTAGATTAGTGTGAACATTTGAAGAGAAAACGAATCGTGCTGTAGGTCTATATGCCAGGTTCAATTAAAATCGTTATTTTATATTTAAACAAATATTAGACAGTCTTACAAATGAGATTTTGGTCATTTTATACAAAGTTATAAGTTTTAAAATCTGCAATGGAAAACAGAAAATCAACAGTTTTTATATTTGAAGGGGATTTTATCTATGCCATTTCAAAATTATTTTTCTAATGGAAGCTACCAGATACCCCTCAACTCAATTTTCCTGTTTCGTCAAAGATTAAATGCGTGACGATAGGCCTATCTCACGAGTTTTTCAATGTTGTGATATTTTGAACATCGATATTGACATTGTCAATATTTATCTTGAAGCTACCGGTAACTTTTCTTCACGCTTTTCAAACTCATTTTTCAAATTAGCCAACCTCCAGATCAATATTGTTAGACTATTAATCATTTTCTCCACGGTTGTCAACCTCCGTTCCACACTACTTCCTTGTCTTCTTGTGGCCGACCATATTCCATCATTGTCTATATGTGTCTCGGCAATTAGCATTTTATTCACAATTGCCAACCTCCGTTTTACATTGAAGAAACCTCATAACTAATTTGGTCTTGGTAGCAAGCCATCTCCATCATTTTCAAAAGAAGGTGAATTACCTTCGTTCTACACTAATCTTCTATCCATGGTCTTCGAACAATCTTCAATATTTACCTCCACGCTTAACCTCGGTTCCATCAGTTCAACTTCCTACCAATTCGTGTTGCTGAACGAGTAAGATCTTCGAGATCTTCCATGTTAATTTCTAAATAAATCTTGATATGCCTGATCAAAATTTTGCACGATTACAAACCTCCGTCCCAACTCTTGCAAATCTCCGGATAAATATGATCTTCATTGACAATCAGTGACTCTGGTGGCATTTTTCCAGTATGATTTTGATAAGAAATGGTTTATTTGCACCAATATATGTGGTGATTTAGCGCCCTTAACTTTGTATTTAGTTCAAAGATATCATTTTGTTATGTCACCTCGAAACTTTTTTTCAGTGAGAATTATGGAGACTTAAAATTATTAAATCCGCTTCTGAATGCAACAACAACTGCAAACCTCCTCAGAAAATGTAGGTTAGTTAAAGTTAAACATCCTGGAGCAGAGGAAACAAAAGAATACAAAATATAAGGAGAAAACACGTGGTTCCAAGCAAAATGGATGAAATATACAGTTACTGAAGGCACATTGTTATAAAGGGAATGATAAAAGGTATGTGGGTCCTTACCTAGGGATTCGTAGAGTCCCGTTCAATTACCCGACCCATAAACTGAATCCACCACTGTGGTCGTTCACCTTTTGTGTAATTGTTTTCTTTACTGTACTCATGTTCCTCCCAAGAGCATCAAATAAACAAAACGAGCCACAATACTAAAATGTAGTAGTTATTAGATAATTTGCTGGATAATAATCGGCAAGGACATATTATTTAACAAGTACTGGCATGATCACATCGAATGTTTCGATTAAACTGGTTATGTATAACATAGCAACATCTTTGGACAGTAAAGCAAGACCGAAATAGTATAAAAACCAGCAAAATTTTGCCCAGGCTCTGTTGTTACCCTTTTTTGCCAATTCAGGCTCATACTATTTTTATTTTGTTATTTTACGTACTTTTCAAAGACACAAAATTACTACTGTAGGCTTACATAGCTGTGCCGAATTATCGACATTATAGTTTAGAGGATATTACATAATCACATACAGTACCTACATCTGATGATCTAGATATAAAAAACCTCATTTGAATTTATTTCTCAGCAAATTTAGATTTACATTTAAATGTTAAGTTCAGTTTAAGGCAACCTCAAAACAGGAAGGGTGGTTGTAATAATAATAATAATAATAATAATATAATAGTAATAATAATAATAATAATGATAATGATAATGATAATGATAATGATAATAATAAAAAAAACTTGTAATGCGCCATTCCAAAATGATCAAAGGCGCAGATTGTATAGCCAGAGCAACTACATTTGAAAAAGTATGATAGAAGAGAGTAGTTACATGGATTGAAACATTAATAGCATTAATCATCATCATCGTCATCATCATCATCATCATCATCGTCATCGTCATCATCATATCATCATCATCATCATCATCGTCATCGTCATTGTCATCATCATCATCATCATCATAACACCAGAAAATATTGAAATGATGTATAAAAGAGATTATTGCAAAAAAATGTCAGATAAATATAAAACAAAAGA
>JAOTQE010117318.1:0-12817 GCA_025631205.1 Nesometra sesokonis
TAAATAGAAACATCAAGGGATGAGCAATGGCTACTGCACATTCCTTTAAAACCCATGGATGTATGCAATCTGGACCAGGTGATTTATCATTCTTTAATCTCAGCAAACGATCAAGGACCACATCATAATCTATTAAAACATCATCAAGTACTTCATTAGTTCTTTGGGCTAAAATAGGGGTTGGGCCATCATCTTCAACAATATGGACAGATTTAAAAAATTTTGCAAATTCTTCAGCAACTTCGTCATTACTAGTAGCCATCATGACATCCTCATTTTCTACTTGACCCGATCTCTGCCCTGACCTTCCGATTCCTCCGGACATAAGCATAGAAAGATTTGGGATGATTTGAAAAATTTATTAACAGTCTCTTCTCATAATTGGCTTGCGCTATTCTAACAATCCGCCTTGTTTTATTGTTTTGCTTTTTGTATTCATTTTCAATCAGTGGAAGTTAGGTTGCTTTAAATAAGCGATAGGCCTATAGCCTGTACTTTTCTTTAATTGCTTTCAAAACTCTGGCAGTCATCCATTCTGGTTTCTTCCTCTTTGTGTCTTTAGTTTTAGGAACATTTCTTGAAACTGATTCATGTTAGAACTCTTTGAAATATTTCCAAGATTCATCAACACTCATAACTTGGAGAACATTTTCCCAATTTACATTCTCTGATTCTCAAACTCTGAAGAAATATTTTTAAAATTTCCTTTCCTATAATTAATAATTGTTCTGCTCATTATGTACACTATTTCTGTAAAATATCAGAAGCAATTGTGCAATTACTATTAATTAATAATTAGTAAAATTAATAGGTAGGTCAATGGGTGGTCAAAGCTAGGCCTACATGATGCTAGCCGTCGCGAGACGGTGAGGGAACCCAACGGTGATGATACACAGGTACACGAACGGGACTTACGTGCTTCCATCGTATTCAATATTCGACCAGACCATAGATAGGCATACGATTTGTCGTTCTGGATAATCAGACCAATTTCTAAGAATAAACTCTTTCCTAGCAGCCCAGTGCCCCGTAGGTTCATATTCTTTTCTGTATTTATTTTCTACATAAGCTGATAACTCTTCAGAATTCATTTTTATAAGGCCTGTTTTCTATTGAAAAAAGTACACGACACACCAGCACAACAGAAAGCGAGCGTTGCTGAATACCGCCATCATGCGGCCCATAAGTTTGGTGTGTATGGAAGGCAAAGGATGTCAACTACTGCAGCATACCCATCCATGAACATACCTAACTACCCTACCGATTTAGGCGGTACAAGGCTACCAGCATCTGGCTACCAGTAGCGTAAGCAGGGGTAGAAAATAAATTAAAAAAATAACATAAATATGAAAATACCTCGAGCATCAGTACCCCCTTTCAGATGGAAATAACCATAATTCTAAGGAAATATAACAATAAATTGGAAAACCCAACCCACAAACTTTTTTTTGCTTTCCAAGTTCTGGTTGGGTGAAGCACTCCCTTTTCAATATGATAGATACTCCCCTGGCTACTGTTTAATCATGGACTAATAAAATAGATGATTTGGAGGAGTCAGTCATTCAAAAAAAATTTTAATAAGCGGAGTGACTTTTTATTGTCAACTTTAGAAATACAGTATCGATAGAATGTACACGCATGTGAGTGAACCTCTGTTCGGCATAAGGATAAAAATTAACCCTGGCTACGGGCTTTCCTCCCTACTCAGGCGCGGAAACAAGCGGGGGGGGGGGGAGGGGGTGGCCAACGGACCCTTTTTGATCCCCTTTTGAAACCAAACAACATATTTTTTGCACAATTTTGGATAAAACGGGCAACCACGCCCACCCGGATCTGGAAGTGGGCCCCCTTTCAGTGGATCCTGGATCCGCCCCTGCTACTCGTAATGTCTGGATCCGTTCCAGACACCCCTCCGCAAATTCCTAGATCCGCCACTGTGCTTTCACGTTAAACTGCAGTTCATCACTACAAATATGAAATTAGTAATTTTTTTTTTATTTCCTAGAAACAACACTGAAAACAAATTCGACACTGTTTCAAGTAACAAATTCTTCAAGTTAAACTTTATTTTCATAATAATGAACAATTTACAACTCGAAATCACAACTCTAGAATACGAAAATAGCACCAATGCGTCCAACTTTTCGAATAAAGAGCTTACGCAACAGGACAGTGAAGAAAGAGGTATGGTTTTGTGTTCAATGAAGCATGAAAATATAACAAGGCTTACGCATCATAGAGGACTAGACTTACATACGTTTTACACTCGACTAAAATATTTTTTTATCGTACTGAAAGCTTCATTTAAAAAAATAAATACTGTAGTTCTAAAAAATGTTGCCTTTGAAAATTTCATCATTAAATTAGAATTACAGTACTGTACTGTATAGGTTAAGAGTAATACAGTACACATTTTGATGTTTGAAGCAGATGGCCATTGTTCTAGAAACAGGTCGTGGGTATGAGGGATGCTAATGAAGTCCGTCGTGCACTAGGAAACCCGCCTCATGAACAGTGTGGAAATGGGCTGCGCTTATCCTAAATATCACCAACTACGGTGTTCCCTGCCTGTTGCGTAAACTTACTATTAATGACATCAACTTGTTATAAAAAATATTAACAATATATAAACACAACAGTGTAGCTTATCGACTAAAAATAAACTGCACACAAAGATAAACTTTGGTTAGTAATAGAATGGAAAATATATTTCTGGTACGCACATTTTTTTATATTGTGCTAGCATTTTTGTTTAATACAAATACAGTATACAGTACTGTATTGGAAAAAACATATGAATTGCAAATTTTTTTTTTTTTTTAAATTAAGAACATTCTTAATAACAAATTAAAGGCCATTCCTTCCAGAGTTAAAAAAAAAATCATTCTAAATTTGATTATAATGTATTCAAATGTAAAAACATAACACTAATCTGCGATATTTATATAACTTTGTTACTTTCAAACATTAAATAGAATACAAAATAATATAAGAATTTATTTTTTTGATGAATCCTAAAAATAATTTGGATGAATCTGTATTACTTTGTTTTTTTGTGAACAATTCAAATCTAGTATAGGTAAGCTATGTGTGCGTGCAGGTCAACTGCACTTACCGGTAATGTGGTTAAGAAAAGCCTGGTGACATCCACACAGATATGATCTACATCCTACTAGCTTAGCAATGGGAAAATATCCAAGAAATCATCTATCCTAAAAAACTTTTCCATTTTATTTCTACTCCAGAATAAAACTAAAAAGTTTATTATTTTAGAATAATAAACAGGTAAACGTAAAATAAAATAAAAAATTTGGGGTAGATTTTGGAAGGAATGCAACTTCAATGACTTCAATTAATATTTCATAGACACTGCTCAGTAAGCTCATTGAGTTTTACTTTATAATTAAAAAAAAACAATAAGAGTAAGAGAAAAGCATACTCAGGCGAACACAATTTGTAAACAAATTCTAACAATATAACAAAATTCATTTATGGACTGTCTAGTAAACGTTAATGTACTGCTACTATCAGTACTTCTTTTGTCTAGGATCTACTGACATAATCCTATTTTCTTTGGTGAATGCATTGACAAACAGTGCAATGTCACATTGTAACCTGGTGTTTTTAGTAATTCTATTCAGCTACTAAACATTATAGTGTTGGAACTAAATTACTGCAGTAACTACAGCAGGATAACTTTAGCATAGTCCTTTATAACATTCTCTTGATAGTTCCCATCTACAGTATTCCTCTTTCTTAATGAAGTCACCCTTAGTTTATAAAACATATAACAATAATATAACAAAGTTTAAGCATTTATTTACTATTTTTACTTTTTTGAGGAAGTGATAATAAACCTTTTGATTGACAGTTTGAAATTTCTAAAAGAAGTCGGGGGCTACACATTTACAGTACATTGAGTTACGCTTGTTAATTATAAAATTTAAAAGCTTAAAAACAAAGCGCAGTTGTACTGTTATTGGTATCCAAGAGTTCTTAATTAGTACAGTACATCATTAATGCAGTATAGCTAGTTTTTCATTAAAGTATCTCTTGTTATTTTTTTAATTTTCACTAATTTAGATATTTCTTGATGGAGGTATTAGTGTATATTGCGGAGTGCTACCACCGTTTTTTGCTATGTAAGCTGCTAACTGATGAGGGCCTCTTCTGTGACTTATAACAATGTATCTATTATTATCTGTGCCATACGATTTGCTGCTTAAACTGTATTTCTTGCACGCATTGTGCAGGACTTTCCTTTCTTCGCTACTTAAATCTGAGGAAAACACCAAGTCTTCTTCACAGATTCCAGTAGCGAATCGCTTTACCGTTTCTTCCAAAGCATCTGCTGTAATTTCCGGAGTAATTTCAATATCTGAATCTTCAATGTTGTCCATTTCTTCTTCAACTACTTCCAACATATCTTTATTTTTGCCAATCTGATAATTTTCCTCTCCAATTAATCCGGTTTCCTTTGAAATCTCTAAATCAATTTCCGACTGATATTTAGCCAAGCATTTCTCTATAGTTCTGATAGATTCCACACTGACAGGCTCACTTTGAGCACATTCTTGATCATATGCCCTTGTTTTTATCGTGTAGCAGCATGCTTTTAGTTCCTTTAACCCTGCCTCAGCAACACATTTCTTAATTGCTTTTGGATCTTCATGCACAACGCGAGCTACAACCTTTTCACTCAGCGTTAGTGTACCCAGGTATCCAATCTGATCTTTGTACTTCAATGGTATGTTGGAAATTTCAAACAAAATGCTAACTTTACTCATTTTTGCGGAATTCATTAAAGTTGCAGAGGGATTTTCTTGAGAACGATGTTCTGATTCAATGATAATGAAATTCCCAAAAGGGCTGGATTTGTTTGTATGTATTTTTGCATAGGTTTTAAAATATGATAAATGCATCATTCTATCTTTAAGTGCATCCTCTCCTTCTGTAGGCTCACTAACACAAATATATGGATAGTGGTTATGTCCTACCTCATCATTGGCATATGAAGGCATCGTATTTATGGAAGCAGACAACTTAACTTGCTTTCTCTCTTTTTTTGTTAATTTTTTGTTTGGTTGTTTGCCTTTTAATTTAGACATTTTATCTTGAAAACCAAAACCATGACGGTAGCGGATTTTCTCTAGAAATACTGGTTCAAGTCTTCCTTGCTCATTCTTGCCTAAACCACCTTCCCCAGACCATCCCATTTTCTTCAAAATGTCCATTCCAATACCAGAGGTAATCTTTGTTGAAGTATGTTTTTCAATTTTCATTTTCTTGGTGCTATTTTGTACAATTGGTGAGCTTAAAACTTTACTGTTAATACTGAGTTCTGATTTGTGTATGCGTCCAGTTTCAGGGCTCACACAATTAACAGCATTTTCTATACTAACAACTGGATTCAACAACTTATCCACAGCACCTATCAAACAATCACGCTTAGCCTCAATGCTGCTAAAATTCTCGGCAGAAAAGATTAGTAAATCTCCAAAGTACAATGTGCAAATCCATAGTGGATGAACCTTGATTCCTGTTTTCTTTTTCTTGCTTTTTTTTATTTTGTTCATGGACACTGTGTATTTCCTTTTTATAAAATCAAAGTCTGGTTGTAAACCAAATTCACCAGCATAAGCACAAAATTCTTCCATGGCATTTAGGTTCTGAATGTTGAACTCAGAGGAGAGTTTCTTAATAAACAGCTTCAAACTTTCTGGTAAATCATTAGCATCATTCAATTCCTCATCTTTGAATTTAGTTTGTTGAATGATTGATGGGAAATCTTCAAGACTTCCTTGTCTTTTAAACTTTATGTTGAACTTTGCAGGTAAAGTTACTGCAACATTCTTCATGGACTCTTGACTTTTCATAGTTGAATTGTTGTTGATATTTTTTAGTCGCGGACGAGGTTTCACATGACAATTTACTGCACTTGCAAGATTGTTTACTTTTTCCATTAATTCCGGGGAATACCTAAAAAGGAAATAATAAAAAATATCGTAGTTTTATTCCATATCACCTAATACAGCGAAGTACATTAATTACAGCGAAGTACATTAATTACTAAAACATTATTAAAATTATACAAGTAAACTGTAATCATTTTGAATGGTGAGTTTTAAAAATAATATTTGAGTCACCGATTGCACAGTTACAATCAAACTTTCAAAGTCAAATCAAAATTGGCAACAAATAGATTGGAATGGATGGACAAGCATGTGACACCAAGCTAACAGAATGTTATATACAGTAATGTAATTTTATTTATATTTGCCAACAAATTAGGCCTAGGCCTAATAATATTTGTTTTTGTTAGTGACCTACTTATCTTTTCTTTGCTATTTATACAAATAGCAAAGTCAGAAATTTTAAGTTTATTTTAAATACCTACCAAGTACCATAGCCTACACTGTACATTGTATTGGGGCGGTTTGAGCCTAGGCTATATTAGGGGCGGTTGTGAAAGAGAGGGCGCAAATGGGAAATTTTGCGGCAGTGCATGTAGAAGAGGGGTGCACATGTATTTTGACGATAAATAGAAGGGGTGTGCGACAAATGCGCCCCCACCCCATTCTAAATTCAGACATTCCAACGATATAAACTGATTGTATACAATTATTTATTTTAAAAAAAATGATTAAATATTGATTTTCTAAGCCAGGCCTAGGTAGGCTAGGCTAGAACATGTTTAAATTTTAACAGAAAATTGGGAGATTGCTTTTTCTTTGTATTTTCTAATTTTTATTTCATATTTGTTATAAACTTTTAGGCTTCAATGGCACGCATAGGCCAGAGCGCACGATAGGTACGAACCGACTTCATACTATTACCCGCAGCAAAGGTGTCTACTTACTCGCAACCATTATGTATCATATTCCACCAAACCATTGACAGACACACGACTTGTTGTTCTGGATAGTCAGCCCAATTTTTAAGAATAAACTCTCTTCTATCACGCCAGTGTACCGATGACTCGTACTTTTGTTTATATTTTTCGTCCAAGTAAGCAGATAACTCGTCAACATCCATAATTAATTAATTACACCAATTCTCCTGCCTCCTCCTCCTCCTCCGTCCTAACCCTAGGCCCTAGCCTTCTCTCCCCGTCATCGTGCATGGAGGAGCTAGCTAGCAGGAGACACCGACGAGGACGACTGACAATTAGCTATGGAGCGCCAAAAGTGCCTTCGGTTACACCTCTTTGAATCAGCTCATAAATCACAACTCCCTGTATTTAAACAGTAGGCCCAATTCAAAAAGCTTATCATCCCCTTCCTCATGACTTCTTTGTAACCGATTTTTAGACACGGGGTTTCTACATCCCGGTTCACTGGTTAGGCCTCTAGATTAAACCAAAAAAAAACAATACATACTGATAATGGATACTGGAAAACATGGGAACCATTGTGGGGAGGGCATTGAACCATGAACAGTGACGGTGCTACGGGGGATAGGGGACCGAGCCCTTTCCCTCCCCGTTGGGGAGTAATTTAGGATTATTTCGTCGGGGGCCTTGTAGATGCAGTCGAGGCTGAAATATACGAAACAGCCCAAATGCTTGTCAAATTGAAAACCGGGAACATGCCCACCTCAAACTCAGCCTATCTGTCGGGGGCTGCCCTCCCTGTTGGGGGAATTGCCCTGCCGTTGGGGAATTCCTGGCCCCACCACTGACCATGAACCAGATTTATGAACACAACCCCAATTTAATTTCAGCAGGCAAAGTAAAGAAACCTTAGATGCACATGCACTGCATTGGGATCACTAAATGTAAGCAGTGTTCTCCCTAGGCCCTTTTATGCATCGCGATACCTTGATGCTTAGTACTTTACCATGATGCTTGACAGTTGATCATGACGTTTGCAACATTTTCCATGATGGTTAAAACATTCCACATGATGCCTTAGAGTCTGTCATAATGCTTGGAGCATCTTCCGTTACGCTTAAAAGCTTACTTTATAGTCTCCCAACGATTATTTATGGGGGAAAACACTGAAGAAGATTACAACCGGGAAAACCTGTTAAGGCCGCCCCACCACCATGACAATATATGATATAGCAAATAGTGTCACTATTACTTAATTGTATTCAACAAAAAATAGATACCATAATATATAGTATGATAATGATGTCAATATTATGTACTTCTTTTAACCTGCTCCAACACTCAAAAGTTTAATATTTGATAAACAAAAACAGCAAAACAGTCTCCCTTTCCTTATCAGCTTTTTCAGCCAAGCAAGAATGATAAACTAATACAGTACTGTACAATTTAAGGCCAAATAAATGATGATGAAGATGATGATGATGAGGATGATGATAATGATGATGATGATGATAATGATGATGATGATGATGTTATCAATGCTGATGATTCTGAAAATATGAATTGTGATTGAAAATTGAAAATTGTGATAAAATTTATGGATATCACTATGAAGTAGCAGATGTAATAAACAATTTTGCACAAAAACATTGGAATTTTAACTTTAAATTAAATAATTTATTTATATATATTTTTTGAATACCAATTAATAAATATGTTGGTACTGTATACTGCACTTTGAATCAATAAAATTAATAATAATATTTGATGAAATTTAATAAAAATCACATAAAACATGTCAGCCGTTATTTACATGTTTACAACTCGAAGTGTAACTATCTTTGTTTGCAGCATTTGTACCGCAGACACTGTAATTCGCCGACATAGTGATACATCAATTTGCTTTAACCTCAAATTATGCTCCGAGATCAACTCTAGGGTAGAATCAGTTATGAGATCTAGATTTGATAAATGTAAAATGGTAAGGCGAGTGAGCTTCTTGGCCACATAGGCTAGCCCTGCGTCAGTCAGTTGATGACAGTGACCAATATCCAGGTACTGTAAACCAGGGTTATGGATAGTGATGGAGTAAAGACCCTTATCTGTTAGATAAATGCACATCTTAATACTAAGTGAATGTAAAGCTCTGAATTTAAAACATCTAACAAAACTTAAATCTGTGATAGATTTACATGCTGTTAAATCAAGCACACGTAGACCTTTCAGACTCAATAGGTTTGAATCGGTTTCTTTTGCTTTGGTACAGACCTCATTATCTGTGAAGTACTTGGTCTTCGACTCAAAACTTGGGCCTTTAAAAAATCCTATATTGCTATGGGAGTGAGTAAAACCACTAGATAGTAACTCTGCATTACTATCTTTGTTATCAAAAGACTGCAGGTTAACACCTAGCAAACCAAGGTCTGTTATTTCTGAGCACCATGCTAGTTTTAAAACCTTAAGTTTATGAAGATGCTTCAATATTGCAAGGACGCTTGTGTCGGTCAACAAGACACATGATGAAAAATCTATTTCTTGGAGCTGTGGATAACTTGCAGCCAAACAGCATACAAATGTGTCTGTTACTACAGTACAGGATGGCATATGTAATGATGTTAAGTTAGTAAGTGTTGACATTTCAAAGGCCTTTATCAGCCACTTTGGGTCACCCTGATAACACTCAGATATTTCAAAGTGTTTCAGCTTAATTAGCCTTTTCACATGCTGTAGAGAAATAGCTGTGATGAGTCGACATTTCTTTAGTTTTAAACAACACAATTCAACAGTTGTTGAGCATAGGGCAGCAATAAATGGATCACCAATAAGGTGACACCCACCAACATCTATTTCCTGAAGACTTTCTTGTTTGTTTACAAATTCTATTAACCCAAGATCACTAACTTGTCTACAGTTCTGTAAAACAAATGTACGTAATCTCAAGCCTGAGACAGAACCTAGTTTACTAAGGGCAGAGTTTGTTATATTCGTACGACTTAGATCAAGCATTACAAACCAATTGGCATTAACAGTCAACAAGTTTAATACATTTTTAAAAGTGAGAACTGTTACTGAAAGATTAGATGAAGCACATTCATAATTAAATAGAATATTGCACGATGCAAGGGAAAGCCCTTTTAAATTTGGAACGCAAGATATAATGCGTGTCAATAGAGCATCAGATAGGTAGCGGTTAGAATTCAAAAAGATGTATTCAACGTTCCGTAGAGAGGTCTCTCCAAGCAATAAATCTTCCGTTGTTTCAAATAGTTTACCAGACATGCATAGACTATTGCACATAGATATATCAAGGTTTGTTGCATTAGTGCAATACTTTAAAATGCTCATAAACATGCTATCAGTTATGCCTGATCCTTTCAGAGACACTGTTTTTAAGCCATCACTGAAGTGGGAACATATGTCTAGAAGAACCTTCTTTGTGTTGCTAGAACAGTCAACAGGAGAGAGGGCTAGATGAGGTGTTTTTCTTCTTGGTAAATCTGTCAGTAGGGTATCAGGGTATACCGGCGTTTCAAATGTCATGGAGACATTCTTATTAAGCACAGGGTGTAGAGATGCATAATACCACTGTTTACACACTAAAGCTGCCTCTTGTCTATCATCAAAGTTCAGAAATCCAAAAATATACGCCAAAATCTGAAAAAAAAAATATTGCAACATTATAAACTACTATTACATCATTCTGAATTAAACTCAAATCCCAAATTAAGACCTAATCAAAAAGCAGGTACCAACAGCATATCAAATAAATTATAAAAACATGTTAAGTACACAACCAGCATTTTTCATTTCAATTGATTAAACGTGATACATCATAAAGGCTGTGTAAAAATAAAGTAAAAAAACATGTGATTACCTCTACTTTACATGATGTGATGCATCATAGAGGTTTTATACTAATAAACAAAAACATAACAGTGAATCTACAATGTGAGGTTTACAGAGGTCCCAAGTTGTAAAAACAGAATTCCTAGAGATTTTCTTGTGGTTGTCCGTACACCCTTTGTAATATGCAAACTGTGTATAAAACACCTATTGTTTAAACACATTGCTTAATATGAAACAGTAGTTCCTCAGGTCGCTGTTAAAGTATGCTCTTCATAAAAAACATTGCTAAACTTCACAATTTCCTTATTTTCAATCAATATTTTAACCTGCTCCAACCCAACTCAAAAGTGTGATATTTGATAAACAAACAGGATGTAAAATGTGTATAATTATTAAAATACCTTTGTTTAAACACATTGCTTATTAGTAGTTCCTGTCACTGTTAAGGTATGCTATTACTTTTCATAAAAAGCATTGCTAAACTTCACATTTCCTTATTTTCAACCGATATTTTAAAAAAATAGGCCAAAGATATGGTGTAATTGTGCAAATGTTTTAATACCTTGAGAATTTTCTGTAGAAAACAAAATTCCGGGAAAAAATTTGATCATTCCGGGGGCCCGGGAGATGACCCAAAGTTAAAAAAGGAAAAATAATGTCTATAAAATCCTTAAAACACAGTACAAATACTACTAGGTAGTTACAGTAGTAGCCTAAACAATAATGGATGCAAAATAAAAAAAAAAATGAAACAGCTAGTAAATTAAAAAGCACTAAATACATCTAATTGTGGTTTTTACTGTACTGAAATGTGGGTATTAATCCACTCTCAGGTATAAGCTCATCATCAGCTACTCTACAAGCCCACATCCAACTTTTTATTCATTCTTTTTAAAAAAAATGAGGGACTCTGGTATAAATAAGCGAATTTAGTGCAGGCAGGATTTCCCTCCTTTAATATTGTCAAATCACATGTGCGCCCTCAGGTCAGAAGTGGTTACCCATCTCCCCACCTCACTCCCTTTCGCACAACCATGGAACCATCCATGCCACCAATCACTAATTTGAAAGTCTTACTGACACAGTCCCATTGGACACCTTATCTCTTAATTTGAGGTTCTTGCAGCTGCCTGGGTAGAATTATTATTATATTATTAACATTCATATATGTGTGGCACACTGTTAATCTTCTGTGCCAAATTAAAATCTGAAATTCGATCATTATTCACCATAGCTTGCAAGTATACAATTACCATGTATATGAACAGTATTCAAATTTGTGGCTATGCTGTCAAAAAACAATAAATGACCAAGGTCATAACACACAGTTTAATCCAAGGTCATAAGCAATAAATCATTGCTAACATATTTCCTCCATGCTAGCATTAAAAAATAAAAATTACTGTACCTGATTAGGACCTAATATTAAAGACTAATTTAAGGACTAATATATTCATTTAGTCATGATATCCCCCATTGTTTTGTTAAGTGTTTGTTGTTGTCATAAGGTTTATTGAATTATTATTTTGGTGTAATTAATAATTGCAGAAACCAATAATAAAAATTAATTACTTGTATACTATTACTGAAGCATTAATAATACACGACAATTCTACCATCAACAAATATCAATGAATTTATTTATATAACAGGAGACTTTCTCTTCATTTCTTCTTCCTTTTATTCTATATTTGTACTTACTGAATATCCATACCCATCATTTCATGCTACTGATTTGTAAAACTGTTGAAGTTATTTGCAACACATCTAATTATCCTAATGCAATGTTGTTAAATTTTTTTTTGATTGACAATTTACAACAACAATGTAGATAATTAAACTATTGATTTATATGTTATAGATGTGAGTGTTTGATCATGGAGGAAATAAAATAACTCCTCCATGGTTTGATAGAACTTTACACACACAAAAATATCAGTTTCCTGTTTGGAATGGTACTGTAGGTTGTCGATACGCAACCTCACTGTCAAATTGACCCATTATAATTATTAACATTAATAAGGACAATGTTCATCAAACGATGGATTGGTTGGCCTACTTTACCAGGGTTCGAAATAACACTGGTCCGCCAGCCAATGGCTAGTAAAATACCTGGCGGACCAGTTAATTTTCACAATA
>JAOTQE010117329.1:0-24696 GCA_025631205.1 Nesometra sesokonis
AAATTTATACACCGCTATTGGCTGATTAAAGATTACGAAATTTGTTGTTTTAAAAATACGTAACTTCCGGGTTTCTTAGCGTAAATGACGTCAGCGATGGTGCCGTAGTGACCGATAGAGGGCTCACTACTTTATTTCCAACGTTCGCGAATGTGAAACATGAAATTCGACGCTCTTGTCAAAAGGGTGCTGAAACGCGTCGGTATTTCAGGTGGTTCCGGTCTTTTGAGATTCCTGAGAGAGTACGACTGGAGCGAAAGATCGGCACGTGTTGTGAAGTTCGACGCAAAACTACTGGATAAAGACATCCGGTTCGAGGATCGAAGGACCGTTGTGGCGGCGGCCGGTGGAGGAGAAGATTCTTCGAGGTTCAACATCATGTTACGTTTGCGTTGTCGGATAAGAAAATGCAGAGATCGCTTCAAGAACGACTACACTCGAACGCAACACATGGAAACCGTCACTCTTACACGCCCGAACAGATGAAGATGGCAACGGACATTGACGCCGCGCACAGGAGCAAGCTGCACGAGATAGTGGACGAGTACGAGTGGTTGAAAACCTACCCGTTTCTCGAAGACCAAGCGGCCGCCGAAGTACATCCGGAGTTCGTTCGACGTTCCACCGAATTCTGCGAGATGCACGCGGAAAACCTCTTCAGGATGAAGATGATAGAGAACGAACTGGAGATGTGGCGCAAGACTAGTGTCGCAGACAAAGCTTGTCTTGATCAGAAACAATGGCGGATGGAAATGCTAGAGGAGGGACGAAAACTGGTGGTGGATGACGATCGTTTCAACGCCATCATGGCCCTGTCTACGGTGGTGACGAGGAGACGAATCGACGAGAATCGCCACGACACCAGTTTCTGACAAACATGACCAAGAGCCGCGACGAGAATCGCTGGGTGAGACTGATGAGGATGAATGAAGCCGACTACAAGCAAACTTTGGAGGACAACGACGGGCACGACATGAGCGCCGTTTCCAGCAGCACGCTCAGCTTCGATTCCACCAACCTGCAGTCCAACGCCCGACGAGCTGCCGCCCTGTCCTTTAGACTCCTCAGTAAAAAACTTGATCCGGACGGTGAGGCGGCCGTCAGAAACGCCAGAAAACGTGCGGCCGCCATGTACGGGGACGACGCGCCAACCGGTGTCAGCAGGGACGATGATTCCGACGATGACGCCGTTCAGCAGGGTTCGACGACGGCAGACGGATCGTACAGCGTACCCGTCAGGTGCCTGACGCGAAGACGGCGTCACACCGATGATGATGACGACGACGATGAATCCGCCGGAGTTCTCGTCGAGTTGAAACCGACCGACATACTGGTGCACAGATTGGACGCATTCGAAGACATCAAGGAAATCGTCGAGGACTTTATGGATCCGGCCGTGTTGTTCGATCGTTCGGCAGTTGGCAACGCCATGAACAACATCGTCAATTTCACACGATCAAAATTTAAACTGTCGAATGCCGGTCAGAAGGCAGCTTTCGACTACTGCTACGAGCAGGTGGACAAGGTGGGCCGGATACCGGACGAACGGGAACGCAAAGAGGAGGTGTTTCGCTTGTTCGCTCAAGTGTTCAGATTCTTCAATTCCAATCGTACAGGTTCTCTGAACAGACTGTTTGCAAAGATCCGTCCATGGCCGTTGTGAAAGTCGACGAGAACGAATCCTACGAGACGCCCATCGACCAGCCTGCAGTGATGGAGATACGCAGCAAGGACTGAGCATCTCGCTCGAGTATGCCGTGGACAGTGACAGCTCGTACACGGACAAAGTGATACGGTTCCAGAGAGAGACCTGCGCCATATGCATGTACGAGTTTGGCTGTCGTTCCCTGGAAGCGGTTCCGTGTGCTGCAATCGTGCGAGCCAGGTCGATCGGGAAGAGCGCACCGAGCGCCGTCGAGTTGATCGAGTCTGCCGAATTGACAGAGGAGGTGACCGACTGGAACGGGGTACACCTGTTTCACACCTCATGTCTTCGCGAGTTGATCAGGAGTCGAGCCAAAGACACCAGAGCCAACTCGGTCGAGTGTCCGAAGTGTAGAGTGAGTTTTCTGGACGCTGACGCTCTGAACGTAATACGCGTGAACCTCGTCCAGTTCAGGTTGGATGGAGACATCGACGATTACGACGACGACGTGTTCAACGTAAAAGGTCAACTGGGTCGCGATTTCCTGGTGTCCTGTCAGCAGGATTTCGACAAGTTGAAAGAGTCTGTGAAAAAACTCTACACGAAAAAGGATATGACGTCGAATCACAAGAGAACAGACGCCCACAACAAACCGTACGAGTTGGGACCGTCCGACTGGTACACAGACAGCAAAGAGGACGTGTCCGAAGACGTGGACATGTACATTGCCAAACTGCGCATGGAAAACCTGGTATCGTGTGAGACCGACGAAGACTACGCCGGTCCACACGCCGTTGTAGAGTTCGATGCCTTCTCGTCGAAGGAGGAGGAGGAAGAGGAAATGTATTGCCCCGTGAAAAAGATGATTCGTAAGACATCAGATGTCGATTGCTTCAAGATGTACTCTCCTATGGTGGTGACGATAGGACTGAATCCGTTATGTTGACATTATTCTACTCGGTGTGAGGTCTGTACCCACGTGCAAATCTTAATTTACACGTGACGCAGCTCTGTGTATAAATGTCATTACAACTACAAAATCACCTATAAACGTCGGTTGAAATGAAGAGATCAGTAGATCATCTCTGCAACGTACATCGACATATGAATGTAGAAGAAGAAAAGGTATCAACTCCTCAGCGTACAGAAGAAGCTGAGTCTACTAAAGGCGAATATATTTGGTTTAATCAAGGGCACCCGTACGCTCCGAAGAAAGCACGGCGTAGACTGTTTGAAAACGTAAGTCATGAATTTACGTCACCACACACACACACACACACACATCCACACACAATAGAGGAGTGTGCAAAGTGCTAACTATGTGGTATTGTCTCGTTCAGATTCAGAAAGGTGGTTGCAAACACAGGGAAGGATGTCTGCCTGTTTTGCCTTTGACACCACTGTGACACCACTGTACAGTGTGGTGACACCACTGTGACAACACAGTGACAACACAGTGACACCACTGTGACACCACTGTGACACCACTGTGAAACCACTGTGACACCACTGTGACACCACTGTACAGTGTGGTGACACCACTGTGACACCACTGTTACACCACTGTGACACCACTGTACAGTGTGGTGACACCACTGTGACACCACTGTGACACCACTGTTACACCACTGTGACACCACTGTACAGTGTGGTGACACCACTGTGACAACACAGTGACAACACAGTGACACCACTGTGACAACACTGTGACACCACTGTGACACCACTGTGACACCACTGTGACACCACTGTGACACCACTGTGAAACCACTGTGACGCCACATTGACACCATTCGGACACCACTGTGACACCACTGTGACACTGTGAAACCACTGTGACAGCACAGTGTGGTGTCACCACTGTGACACAACTGAGAGCCTGAAAGAAATTAGCAATTCGTGTTGGATTGGTGCATACGTCGTGTCCGAATCGAATTCAATGTACCAAGACCTGATCAGTCGTGCAACAATTTCTACAGACTTACTGAATGCAGTGTTCGCTTTCCGAGTGGAGGTGGCAAAGTTCTTTGCGGAACAGCTCACCGCCGGTGACATGGAAGAATTCAGAGACGGCGTGAATGCTCTGCATCACCGTATACTGGAACTGAAAAAGCTCGTATACACGCCATTATAAAATTAAAAAAAAACACAACAACAAAATATTTTGTCTTTTCGTTTTATTTGAATTTATACTTTATGGGAATGTACGACGTTTTACCGTGTTGCCGGCCACCAAGATCTTTCTGTCTTGTCCGGAAAGAGAACAGCTGTCCACTACTGCTGTTGCAGTGGTGGTGGTGGTGGTGGTCCTGTCCACACCACTGAGACACCACTGTGGCACCACTGTGACACCACTGTACAGTGTAGTGACACCACTGTGACACCACTGTTACACCACTGTGACACCACTGTACAGTGTGGTGACACCACTGTGCTAACACAGTGACAACACAGTGACACCACTGTGACAACACAGTGACACCACTGTGACACCACTGTGACACCACTGTGACACCACTGTGACACCACTGTGGCAACACAGTGACACCACTGTGACACCACTGTGACACCACTGTGACACCACTGTGAAACCACTGTGACGCCACATTTACACCATTCGGACACCACTGTGACACCACTGTGACACTGTGAAACCACTGTGACAGCACAGTGTGGTGTCACCACTGTGACACAACTGAGAGCCTGAAAGAAATTAGCAATTCGTGTTGGATTGGTGCATACGTCGTGTCCGAATCGAATTCAATGTACCAAGACCTGATCAGTCGTGCAACAATTTCTACAGACTTACTGAATGCAGTGTTCGCTTTCCGAGTGGAGGTGGCAAAGTTCTTTGTGGAACAGCTCACCGCCGGTGACATGGAAGAATTCAGAGACGGCGTGAATGCTCTGCATCACCGTTTACTGGAACTTAAAAAGCTCGTATACACGCCATTATAAAATAAAAAAACCACAACAACAAAATATTTTGTCTTTTCGTTTTATTTGAATTGTTTTCTAGATTTTTTTTGGGAATGTACGACGTTTTACCGTGTTCCCGGCCACCAAGATCTTTCTGTCCTGTTCAGAAAGAGAACGGCTATCCACTACTGCTGCAGCGGTGGTGGTCCTGTCTGATCGCACCTGCTTTACAACGGCGACCTGGTTGTCGGCAGTGTCAAGTTTGGAAACGAGAGCGAACACAAAAAAGTGGTTGTCGTGGAGCACATGTACACCATGTTCGACGACCCGAAACTCGTCAGTTCCTTTGTGACGTCGGCCATGAGATGGTGTAAGTACCTGTCGAAGACCATGGAGTTTCCTCTGTTCAACAACACCGAACACAGGCGCTTGAAAGCGGCATTCGGGAACTGGGGTAAGCTGTCCACCGACGGCAGACGACTGTTGTTCGAGGTAGACGACAATATACCCCTCATACAGACGTGCACACAATCCTTCGTCGAACTGAGGCACAGCGACACCGGCCCCAAAATAGCAGACAAACTTGGTGACGATGATTCAGGGGTTACGCCAGCAAAACGTGAAAGGAGTGCGCAGTCTGTATTCAACGACATACTCACACATGGCATACAGATGTCCGATCTGCTGATGACCCCGTTACACAAACCAGCTGCCAAACTACCACTGCCGGCTGCTCGAGGAACACCGACGACACTACATTTGTATGAATAAAAATTAACGAATGAAATTTGAGGTTGTCATTTGATGTTCTCCACCGGCAATCTTTCAACTCTGAGTTTGGATTAGAAAAAAAAAACAGGCAAAGACAACACATCGGTGGACATGAGCAACTTACGGGCTCTGCGATACTGGAACATGCCGAAGGATTGTCGACGAACGAACGGCGGTTTCACGGTCACCATCGACGACGGAGGAACCTTTGGTGTCGTGAAGACAGTCCAGTCAAACGTACGCGCCGTCGAGAAAACGAGTAAACTGTTCAGCTCGCCGGTGTTCAGAGAACGGCTCTCGTTCAGCAAGGAAACGTTTGTGCTGGCGTACGCCAATCACAAAGATCCAGAGAGTAAGTACACACCGCGGCTCATCAAGGTGCTGTTCGTCGACGGCATCGCTCGTTGTATACGCATGACCAACGAGGGTTGCGATCTACACGTCCTCATGTTCAGATTGCGTTTGCTACCGTGTGTGAAAAAGCTCTGTGACGATTTGCACTCGGCGCTCAAGTTTCTGTCGGGAATTGGAGTTATACACAACGACATCAACACGAAGAACGTCACCTACAACAGGACCGAGGACAGATTCGTATTGATCGATTTCGGTTCGGCCGAACTGAGCAAAAGAACGATCGATAATATGGGAATAGAGACGTGGCAAGAAGACGACCGAGGTGGATTCGGAGCGGTTGGACGGGTGTTGGCCGGCTCTCCCGCTTCCAAATACCTGCTCACCAACACACTGATTTACACGCTGGACAAGGACCCGCGATGTTCGGAAGTGAGATCTACGGTCGAACTGGCATGCGTTCTATTCAGGGACATAAGTCACGTTATGACAAACAGAACGGTGAAGAATCTCTCGTTGCAGTCGGACACGTATTCGTGCGCAATGACTGTAACTGCCATGTTGTGCAACAACCTCCCGAATCTGCAACAGGTCTATTACATGGCCGTCATGAGACACGCGACCGACCCGTTGAGAAGGTCCGGTGTGTTGAAATCTCTGGTTCAAATCTGCAGATACCTTGTCAGTCTACGAGGAGGAATCGAAGACTACGATTTGACGTTCTGGTACACGTACGTCAACGATGATCCGGTCGTCTGCAACGCTATAGAGGCGAAACCGTCCGATCCCCTTCCGTTGTTGGAACGTTACCGGGACGTGCTCGGTGGAAGATTCGTCGACTGTCTCAAGAGGAACCTGAACCCGATAGCAGAGCGCAGGAAACTGTTTCTTCTTCACGGCGACGACGACGAACAGGAGATTCGCAACTGTCCTATATTGCAATCTTTGAATCGACTGGCCGTGAAACGGGTGGAACGTGGCGTGGTTCACCTTCTGTACAGAGAAGAAGATCTGGTGGTTGGAGACGTATTGTTTAAATTCAACACCACCGGCGCCGCCGCCGTCGTCGTGGATCACCTTCAGCTGATGGTCAACGGGCCGGATCTTGCGACGGCGTTCGTTAAATCTTCGCTGGCGCTGTTGGGAATTACAGCCACGGACGTGGAGTTTTGTGTGCACAACGACAGGGAGTTGCGTACAATTGCAACACTGCTGCCAAACCATCGACACACAGTTGACGGGAGTTTGGCAATCACTCTGGACGTGTCAATTTCTTTCTGGTGAACATTGTCTCTTCGCAGAACGTCGCTCATCGCTATCCGTACGACAGTCGCGAAAAAGTGCATTCCATCCATCTGAGAGGTACGAAACTTCAAGATGACATGATAGAATTCCAGTCACCGCTGAGCAGAGGATCGACGGCACTCTACTTCGCCTCCACCGGCTCGACGAACATCACCACAAGAGGCAATTTCAATTTGCGAACGAAAACCAGCCTCAACTACCAGCTGTATCAGGGTATGGTCTGGGGAAAACGCAACAGCGTTGCCATGCACACGTCCACCAACAATCTGAACCACGCCGGCAGAATATACGGCATCAGGGGTGATCCAAAGACTTTGGTCGAACGGCTGAAGGTCGAAGAGTCACTTATAGTGGACAGTAACGATCGTTTCCCGTCAATAAATTTCTCGATTCCAAACAATAAGGACAGGGGAGGAGACGAAAGGATTCGAAAATTTTAACTGTTTTTGCCGTCACTCTGTTGCAACACGCAGTTTCAAACGCCCGAGTCTCTTCGATTCACCGGACAAGTCTTTCTCGACATCATACTGAAATACGTCAAAGATTTTGATTCTGCTCTGTGTGAACGCTGCATAGAACAGGAGTTGATCTGTGCTAGAGCACTTAGCGACGCAAAATTACGAGAAATCGACCCGGATCACTGCTCCGTGAGCGTTTGCCGATCGGTCAGCAAGAGAAAACGGTACGCCACAAAATAGTATTAATGGAGCAGAATACTGTAAAATCTGTTGTCAACGACGCCACTTTCAAACTACATCTGGGTTTGTCTGATCTGTACAAGAGGAGGGGGAGGAGGAGGAGAAAAAGTAGCGGAAGAGGACAACAGTCGGGACATGGAGACACCCAAACTCCACCACGTAAAAATGCCCACCGAACACCTTCACGGAGTGTTGAAAATACTCGAGAAACGGTGTAATCACCTGGACGGCCTGTCCGATGTAGCTGATGAGATGAAAGAGCTGTTAAACGCCAACAACAAAGAGACTCATTTTCATCGGCTGAAACTGCCGTTCTCAAGTAAAAAGAAAAATAAAAGAGAAAACAAATGAAAACAGTTGTTTACTTGACTTTTTTTCATTGCGTTATTAGTTTAAGGCGAGAGATTGGGGAAGAGAGAGAGAGAGAGAGAGCTAGTAAAATAATGGATTTGTTTAAAAAAGTATGCGTTTTGAAATTTGGGCTCCCGCAACCAGCAAGTATGTTAATTGGTCCAGGCTGTTGATTGTTGACTACGGAGACAACAAAGACGCGAAACGAAGGGAAGACGGGTGTATTTGGATGGCCATGATAGAGGACTACACCAACGTTGAGACCCTGTATCGCACATTGGAGCCGATGCTGGACTAGCGAACGTTTTTCAGAAGCGAAAGCGGCGGTGAGAAACAGCAGTCAACGTTCCAGTGGTCGTTCGACGGCAGACGGTAGGTTCAGACAATCCATACTTTGAACTACTGATGCGGATCCTCAGAAAAATGTGCCTTTCTTTCAACAAATCCGAATGCATGAACGCTAGCACCTTATCGGGCATCATCGAAACGTGCCTCGGTAATCTAAATATCGGCGGCAAAGTGCAAATGGGCACACGGCCCAAGTTCTCGACCCGTTATTACAAGTTTCATTTTTCTTATACTATAAAAATATTGTGATTTTTTATTTTGTTTATTAGATTTTTAATATGATTACCCCAACTTATTATTTAACACAACATCAGGGTGAAGCTCTCTGTTTTTCTAAATGTATTATCTAATTTTGTTGGTATTCTTTAAAACAAGCATCACCGTAGTAGCTGTTTTATATTAAGTATATAGTTTTCATAATGTATGTTGCTAACTGTTTACAATTGCAATAATGCTCACATCTAAACTCCTTTTATGTGTTCCAGCTATTTCTGATGCTCTTGACTATTTATAAGGGTAAGTACTGGTACGTTTTGTTTTGTTTTTAGACGATGGAATAATTATAAAATAATTAAAAATAGAAACTTATACCCAGTGAATAAGAACACAAAATTTATTGAAGTCCTCCAATTTGTCTGACGTTGGGTACAACAATACACTAATAATATGTTAATTCAAACCATTCTGTTAACATCTATTGGTCTTATCCATCCAAATACTTTTGGCAACAAACCAAAAACACTTGAAAGAAACTAAAGAACAATCGGCTTCAAATAACGGTGGTATTGTTAGATCTTAAAAGTGCTATCAATACTTTTGTTTCTTATTTTCAGTACTAATCTACTATTTATGGATTGTGTATTTGTTTATTTCCAGTGGTCTATGGTCAATCGGTGATAACGTCTGACCAGTCAGCTAGAGAAGGCGATGCTGAAGTTGTGATACCATGTAACTACTCACAGGTTACCACTAATCCTGATCATATTGAGTGGAATGAGTTAGGTCAAGATGGAGTAAAACAATATGGTATTGTAAATTATTTAAAGACAATTAATGGGCGTTACAGCTTGAGAAATACGACTGGAAAGGCTGACCTTGTGATTGCAGAACCAACAAGGAATGATTCTCAAAGAAGGTTCCAATGCGTAATTACTATTCAAGAGATTGATAAACCATCAGGTCTATCTATATTAACTGTACATTGTGAGTAAAAACAACAAAAAATATACAAGCTGTAGCTTAGTGGTTAAGACGATTGCCTCCCAAACCCAGGGTCCTGGGTTCAAGTCCTATCCATGAAATGGCTTTTTCCCATGACCTTAAAATTAGCTCCACTCCCAAGTCTTGTTATGGGGCTTAGTTATAAGTGTCAATAGTTAAGTATCATTGGCGCTGATATAGCAGCAGTCAAACCCTAATAGGCTGTATGTAAAAGTACAGTGGATTTGAAAATATAAGTGATATTAATAAAAAAAAAATTAGGCTAGCTAGATTAATGACATTTTACACATCAATTTACAATATGTATATTTTGATATCTGTCAAGTAATAACGCCGTCTGTTGAACGGTTTGTGTCTTATTGAACATCAACAATTGGAACGGTTTTTTTAGCCCACCCGATATAATACTTTTAGGACTGTATTTAAATGTACTGTATTTTTCTGAAGAATCTTAATCATTGGTTTAACTTGGGAGAAAGTTTAATGAAGGAACAATAAATTCATCTAGAGTATACTTTAACAATGCATTACAAAAGTTGCTAGTGTAGACAGAAACTGTATTGCTAGTATGATATTTGTAAATAATTGTATCCCTTCATTTTATGATTATTGGGAATTCGATTCCCAGTTTTATGCGTAAAATTTCTGGTAGCAGGAATATTTTGATTGAAGCAATTAACCATGTATTTTATATATCCAATTTGTACCAAAGATAGTGTAAAGTTAAAATTTATACCTAGTTTGGTGTAACCAGAGAATATAAAAAGTAAACTGTATGCCCATATTAATGTTATGTAATAGGCCTACTGTAAATAGATATATGATATCTGAAATAAAATAATGCTACAATAAGTGTAAGTTTTAGTATAAAAGGCTATGTGACAAAATCTGCATCCTGATTATTATTGGACGTGTGGAATTTTTCAGAGGTATGAATTTTAAGACTGCACATGCATAGTGGAATTTAAAGTTATCAAAATTGCCATTGTCTATAACGTCATAGACAGTGGACAGCTTAAATCATCTGTCAGAATTAATTTAATTCAAGTTAGAACGCACCCAAATATATGGCATCCAGATTACTTATATTTGTTAGTGTTCGTCTAATCAGGATAGAAGTCTGTTCAGTTCTGCTTTCACGCTGACACTAATTGACTTGTTTCATGATTTGGAATATACATTGTCATCATACTCCTTGACAATGTAATTTGATCATTTTTACTACTTTGTACTCTTGAATTCTATCACTGTCATCCCAATAAGAGTCAATGAATAGTTGAAGGTCTTACTACGTGTTCCTATGAACCTGTATCAGTCTATAGGTGGAAGCCTGAAATTAACTGAGACTGACAAAAAAAAATAAAGAAAGCTTTGAAGTGGATAAAAAGTTCCTCGTTGGTGGTCACATTAGCCTACAGTACAGTTATTCACGAGTATGAATTTTTGTAGAGAAAAGATTTTTTGGTTAAATTTTTAAAGACTTTAAACATGTAAAAGTGGTCTCTACCTACGTAATTTGATATATAACTTTTTTTAAACCTAGACCTAGATGAGCCCCTTCTTGCTGGTCCACCAGACAGTGTCAATGAAGGCGAATCAGTAACAATGACATGTAGTGTACCTGATGGTGACCCTATTCCTCGCATCTCTTGGTATAAAGATGGAGAAGCATTAAGTAGTGAGGACTTCAGGAACATATCGATGCCTTATATTGATGAAGCTTCTCCTGGTGATGCTGGCTCGTATACATGTAAAGCAGAAAGTGATTACTTTAAAGGAGATGATGGGAAAACCAGCGCTGGATATCAACTAACAATATATTGTATGATTGATGAACACCTTTTTTATTCCCTAACTGTTATACTTAAACGAAGCATTTAACAATTGCAAACTTGTAATAATCTTTCCTTAGTGTCATCTATTTCTATAATTTGGCACGTGACCCTGAGATGAATTTATAGCTATAACTCATCTATTTCAAGGTTTGATTTTTCTTCAGAACAGTTTTTTTTTATTCAGAAATTTTATTCATAAATACTACACACCAAAGGCAGAACAATAATTGTTCTGCCTTTGTAACAATGTAACAATTATTGTTACATGCAGTGTGTTTGACCAAAAATTTCATCTCAAATTTGTAGAGATCCCAAATTTGAGAAATAAAGCATCAGGAGGTTTTATGTCGGCATCTTTTTCGATCAAATGTCCGTAAATGCAAATGTGCGACGCGTGACAATAAAAAGAAATAGAACACAGACAAACTACATACAAAAAAAAAACAATATATAAACATATCTATATTATTGTATTGTATTTAACACTGAGCAGACCTGGAATTTTTTGAAGGGACAACCAAATTTGCTCCTAGGTTAGGCCAATACTCACTTTTTAGAAGATACTTAAAATTTTCAGGAGAAAAATTTTTTTTTTTTTCAGGAGGGTGGGAGATGACTAAAAGAAATCAAGAGACTCTTTGAAGTAATCTTTTTAAATAAAATTCATTGTGATTATTTAGATATTACAATTGAGTTTGAATCAGAAGATAACGTTGCAACATGCTCTGCTAATGGATATCCCAAGCCATCACTTGTAGTAATAAAGGAAGATGAAGAAGATATTGAGTATGGAATAGATACAGCAGTAGTGGTAATTAATGATGACATATGTAAATCAACTATCACATGTTATGCAGAAAATGGACAAGTTAACAAAACTGAAATAGTAAAAAACTGTGAATGTATACTACATTTGTGAAGATTTATATTAACAAAATACACGTCATTGTGAATATTGCAGCTCCAATATTTCTACATAAATTATATCACAATCAGGGATGACATAATTTGTGTCAAAATATTTGATCTACAATATTCACAATGGTGTTTATTTCCTTACTTCAATTGAAGATGCATTATACTTCCCTGAAGGTGATTAGTGGACCTTTCGGATACTAGTACAGTATACATTATTTAATGATTGCAGTTTTTTAATTTGTTTTGTTTGTTTGGTCGTTGTTTTTTATACAGTTTTGTTTCCATTGTTGACTAATGGGGGCAGCCTCAAAATGCACAGAATTATGATATTCAGTAGATGCAAATCAATTTACCTTTTTTTGGCATGGCCATAAGGAATAACTTTATTTTTTCTAATATGACAAACACAATACTATTATATAAATAACTATGATAAAATAACAGATAATCTTTTCTTTATTATTATCAGGACTTCCACTTCATGTAATCATCATTATTGCTATTGCTGTTATTCTCTTACTCTTGTGGATATTTATTTTAATTTGTAAGTATAGACAGCAATAAATACTAAGCTGAGAACTAAACTTATAGTAGAGCAGTTTAGTAACATGATGTGTGCATTTTCATACAAAAGCATAAAACTTGGCACAGAATATCTTTATAAGTTTAAAACTACATGTAGTGTCAAATTTTCCAATGGCTGCTATGGTCGCCATCTAAAATTAGAAAAAGGCGGCTATAAATGAAAACTGAACTCCACATCTTCTCAACCGCAAGCCGTAGAGACTTGGTTTTAGTCTCAAAATGTTTGCAATATAAAGGTTTAAATTTGCTCTAATGGAACATTTTGACCAAAAATTACAAGAAATGACGTTTCTGTAAAATTGACCTTATAGAGAAAGGCAACAACCCTTTGGTGCACCAGTATTATACATAATATACTTATCAGAGGTACAGTTGCCTACTCTTACATATTGGGCCTATATAAAAGAAAATAACAAATCCAGACCGAAAAATAAGTATGATATCCAAGATCCAACTTTTCCAATACAATATGCGGTTGCTAGATTGAATGCTGGTGAGTAATCGATAAATAGACCCATTGCAAATGTACTAATCTTGTCTAAATAAGAAGTGACAAGATTTAGAAGGTTGCGCATGGCAAAGAAAGTTAAATGTAAATTATATCAGTTTTAATGTTCATAATAATTACGTCTCTTAATTTTTAAAATGTATCTTTTATTGGATAAAAAAAAACAACACAATATACAAGGGACCATTCACGTTGTTGGAGACATGAATGAGGAGATACAACACTGTCATTTATTTTTGGAAGACGTATGAAGTATGGAATGATTGTTTTTCTGCGAGTTTGTGGGTATTTCTGAAGTTCTATACATGAGAGTTAAATCATCAAATCAGTTGTTACACGTATAAAGGCTTCCGCTGGTCACGTGATGTTGATTGGTGACGCTAAACTACCCGGCGAGAATTTCGAGGCCTGCGAGGTCCCCCTGGTTAAAGTATTGATGGTCCTAATGTAAATCGCCTCCATCACCCAACGTGACCAACGCGGCTTGACATAAATGATTTTGGCGTTAATAAGCTGCACGTGGATAGATGAACTTCCATAGGAGATTCTAGGCTAGTTTTGAACACGCCGGCATCATTAAACCCATGATGGTCATGATGGTATCAGTTTGGTTTAGTAGGACCAAATTTATGAGTTTAAACATTTGTATGTTGACGTAGACAACCCAATGGTATCTATATTTTTTTATTTTCTAATTGTTTCTTCATTACTACAATGAGACAAGGCAACCATTGTGTAAAAATCAGGCGAATTTCAGATTCATGAAATTTTATTTCTTGCATCTTTAAGTTTTAATGATAATATATATATTTTTCTTTTGTCAGATTTTGTAAATTTCAAGAATATTAATTTGGAAAGCCGTAAAAATGTGGAAGCGGTGGAGGGTGATGATACAGTCAAAATGACCTGGCGATACCGTCCAAGTATTGCCAGATTTAAATCTTTTACAGTGTTCAAGGATGATGTACTCTTAACATCTAACCCTAAAGTACAATTTAGTAGCAGGGCATTATTCTTCAAGTATATTCTGTATTGCTCTGTCTACTTCTGTGGATTTTGTTGTTTTGAGTACTGTATTAAGACATGTAAGCGTCGTTGCTGATTGGGAGTATTTTTAATTTATTGTAATTTATTCTTTGAAGCACACTATGTCATAAGAACACCAATCTGTGGCAGAAACTTTTTAATCATCTTTATTTAAAAAATTTACAATTTTAGTAAATAAAAGAAGCTTAGCGCTTGTCAGTTTAGTCACCACATCACATGACAATAATTTACAGAAAAAAATATAAAAAAACAAACATACAACACATTATTCAAATTTTTTCAATATGATAAATATATTTTTGGGAGTCGCCAATGGTTATGGATAAAAAATATAAGCCAGCTGAAAAATTGGAAATTGTGTCATATATCAATAATTACACATTAATATTTTTAACATGCAACAAGGGTTTCTACAATCAAGGATTTCTTCTGAATTTATGAAAAAGGTTTGCGAAAGAGATAACTGAAAATTTCTTATCATTACACTGTGAATAAACTTTCTATTGACAATTGTTGCTGAAAATAAAAAAAGAAATAAAATCATTCATTGTTATTAAACATTCAATTAAAATTCAAATCTCATAACCATTTTTTGTTTTTATTACTAGATATTTCTCGTGAAATGAGGTGAGTATTATTACATTATCCCCACTGATATTGAACCATATGCAATATATTTTTTTTCCTTTTACATACTTTGTGCTAAAAATTTGCTCTTATATTTAATACACTAATTTTCTCACTTCCTACTTTATTTAGAAAATTATTTAAGAAAATTATTTTAAAATTAATGTTTTGGTTAATTTTAAATGGCAATACATCTTTATAAAATGACACTGAATTTGCTGTAAGATATAATAATGTAAAAAATTTTATACCAAAAGTAATTATTACACAAATGCCAAAGAGAAATTTGGTGCTTGTTTTGTTGTTTATACATACCAAGCACATACAATCCAGCACATTAAATATTTACTTTATTTTACAATAGGAACTAGATAATTAGGGACTGTGTGGTATAAAACTAAACTAAATTTTACAAGAAAAGCCTGTTTTTTCTCATCAAATTAATGCTAATGTTTTTCTCTTTTAGTGGTATAGATACATTACAGAGAGGAAATGGTGATGACCAGAATGCTGAATATGTTGCCTTAAGGGTAATTGAGTCTGAGGAGAACATTACTCATGCACCACAACAGGTTGGGATTTTTACCTCAGCTACTGTACAATGTAGGCATAGATTGATAAAAGAAATTTATTTATATGATTTGCAATTTATTCCGCATGATTGTATATCTATTTAAATTGATTTATTCTAGAAATTTTAGAACATAAAACGGGCCTACATAAAACCCCCACATTCACTTTGTGTTAAAATTATTTTCTTAATTAATTGGTGGGACAAAAACAGTAGTTAAAAGGCATTCCCACATCAAATTGTTGAAGTATTTATATCCTCAATTGGTAATCTAATAATTTAATTTATTATTCAAAGGCAAATCCATCCGTTGGTGAGAATAATCAATTTTTAGTGAATGAAACTCCAGCTACACATCCCGAAGGTAAATTTTACTAATTGCTTGCTTCTTCTTCCTCTTTTACATTTGATTACAAATTAATCAATAACATTCAAATATTTTTTCGAATCAATCAATCAATCACTTGACCGACCCATTGATTGAATGGTTGATTAGTATTTAAGATATATTTCAATCACATTATCATCATTATAACAATATTGATAATAATATTTATTAATTTCTATGACAAGTAAAGAACAACGCATGCATTGAAACAGAGCTTAACAGAATGCTGGGATGCATGTCAACAACCACAACAACAACATGATCAGCTATTGCTGTATATATTCTTTTTTTCTGCTTTCTTTCTGTCACTTTTTGTTTGCCGATTATATCAGATTCTACATTACTTATTAACATACAATTTACAGTAACGGTAACCCTTGACCATAGACACCCATTGACAAGGTATTATTCTAATTTCAGTAAGTATATTTTGAAATAATTAAAATTTTGAAACCATTAGTGAAAAATCCGCCAGGGACACAGATGACGGTTCTAACTACCACAAGTGATACAGATTTTGAAAAGTCTTCGGACTACTGTAGTTTTTATTAAATAGTCCTTGAATTGCAATGTCTATATTCCACAGATAGGGTATTATGCAAGTGCAACTTCTCAATGTAACATGTTTTAATGCAATAAACATTACAAACTAACAAACAAACAAGCCCTGCAATAATATTTTCACTGATACAATTAGTTATAACAGTACCCAAGTCGCTAGTTTTAAAGTAAATCATGCCACTGTACCTATTCAAGAGCATGATTTACTTTCCTCTAACCGATGTGAGATTTACCTCATGCTTTTTAAATCAAGTCACATCATCTTATAGTGGTATTTTTATGTTATGAGAATGAACCTGTGTGCAGCCATTTTAGACGTTAATATTGATTTGATAACTACAATGTAATTTGTTATTTATAGTTACTACTAATAGGAGAGGCACAATCAATTTGAAAATTGAGAGGCCAGCAAGATCCCACTCAGGGGAATACAAATGTCGCATAGACGGACGACTACAAAGTACCAACACACTCAGTGTTAATTGTAAGATTAACTAATTACTTTTATTTACTGCAACACCAATGAGGTGCGAAACAATTTTTTAAAATATTAAAATGTATTTCATCTTAGTATGAAGCATAGGCTAAAAACGATAATACCTGTTAAAACTACAAAGTTATGTATGATAAGACAAGTAATTCCAAAAAGCTTATGGTTGAAATTACTTCCACAATTTAACTACATTTAAATTTATTACGGTAGACACACTCTAAATGGTAATATTGATCAAAATAAAAGTAACTAACTTACTAACTAACTAGGCTTACTGTATCCATTTTTAGTTAATTTTCGGATTTCATTAAAAAATTAAAAGCGGTGTATTGCAAAGTCCATTTACAGTAATTCATGGTTTTGGTGGTGGAACCATGCCCTCTGTGTAGAAATGATTCAAAACCCATGTGAGAATTGCTGAGAAGTTTAATTTTCGTCTTTATATATTCGTGTTAGGACCAGGCCCAAAATTTGACTAATGTGTTGTGTGTTTGTTTTTCGATTTTTTCTGTAAATTTATTGTCATGTGATGTACCTTTTGTTTTGTTGACCACACTGACAAGCGAAGCTTCTTTTAGTTACCAAAATTGTATATTGTGAATATTGTGGAAATAAACATATATTACCTAAAAAAAAGTAAATCCAAATTACTGTATCTATGTACTGTAACTTAATTACAATTAAATTGTTATAATCTGATGATTTATTGCATTTTATATTATAAGGGTTGGATATGGTACAGACAAACTACAAAACAGAGGAAGGTTGTGAGTTTGAGATGAAGTGCAGATACAGTTCACCAGATGTGAACATAACAAGTTGTATTTGGAGAAAATATGATGAGGATGAAGGATGCGTAATTGATGATCTTTCTAAAGATAAAGATTATGTAGTATCCATAGACGAAGAAAATTGCATGGTGTTACTAAAGATCTTAAAAGTAAAACTTACTGATGCTGGGGTGTATAAATGCTCCATTGGAAAACTGACTGCTACTACACATCTTAGCCTGATGGAAGGTAAAATAGTTTTGTTTAAAATATATTATTATCGCTGTGGCTTGGTGGTTAACGTGCTTGCCTTCCAATCCAAAGGTCCTGGGTTCAATACTGACAGAGTGCAGGATTATTCTCACGACAACAACGCCATTGCCTAAGCCTTATAATGAGACTTGGTTTTGAAAGCACGACGTAGATCTCATCCTGTAAGTGGCAAGTTTTGTGCTTGCTGTTGGATGCGACACGCAAATAAATAAATAAATAAATAAATTATCATATTATAGGTTTTAATTCTATAATGTCCTCCTCAAAGGGGGACCTCCGGTCTTCTTTACCAAAAGTTAAATAAATAATTAAGTAAATAAATAAATAAAAATGTATCATCAAACCTTATGTTTAAATGTTTTAGAACCTTTCAAAATGGAAATTAGAGACCATACTACAACTCATGGCATTGGACGTGACCGGATAGATATAATACTAAGAGATAAAGACAATTCTACAATCATCTCCGATATCTTATGGTACAAGAAAAATATTGAAGAAGAGAATCTGCTGACATCACTAAATAATCGGGATAAGACCGGACGTTACTGTACTAAGTCCAATGATGCTGGGGCATCGCTCTTCATGAATGACATAACAAGTAATGATGCTGGTAAATACTTTTGTGTTGTGATTGTTGAGGGAAGAAAAAGAAAACACAGTTGCTCTTGTCAGCTAGAAGTTAAAGGTAAACAAGATATATAATTAAAAAAACATTATTGACAATTGTCATAACCCAGAAGATAGTAGGCATAAACTGAAACATAATGTAACTGAAATTGGCTTTAAACCAACAACAATGGGTAGTTGCACTAACACTTAAACTGCTGATGTTATCCCAACCTATGTGCTGCACATGCTTGTATGGAAAATAAGTTGTTTTTAAATAAATGTAAAAAAAAATTATTAAATATTTTTCAAAATTATTGTGCATTGGGATAGGCAAGATCCTAATATTGAAGTGGAAAATGGGAAATTTACTTGATGATGATGTTACATGATAACATAGCATCTATTTTTGTTTCATTTTTATCAAATATTAATTAATAAATGACCTAATTTTTCTAAAAAAATGTTTTTGGATGATCATAATGCAGACCTATACGATGAATGGAAATATTAAAAGGTTTAACGATTTTCATAATTTTATAACAAAGTAGACACCATCAATATTTGTCATTAAATTGTAAAAAATAAATGAAAGGAGGATGCATATTTTGAGAGATAATATATTTTATTTGGTAATGTACCAAATTGTTTTGTGCTACACACCTTTTCCAGTTTTTAATATTTGTTATCTTATACAATATAACCATCTGTTCTCCTTAATTTTTCCCACTAAATCCTATACACTGACATACCAAGATACATTTTATTCGATTTTGCTGGATTTTTTTATGGCAAATTCAATGATTAAAACATATTTTGTGGATATCATTTTTTGCATATTATGTTAATTTTGTAGCCGGTAAATACATTCATACATGTGCTCAATTATGTCATATGATACCTGAATCCAAATTTCACCATACAAACTTCCCAAGTGGCTAGATCAAAAATAACCTAATCTAAATTAGCCTGTACTTATTATTGATTCCATTATTAGGCCTAGGCCTATTAGTATTTTTAAGGTATATTATTGCACAATAATAATTTAATAACTGTCTAAAATTTCAGAATATACAGACTGGAATATACATTATGAAATTTACAACAATATATAATTTTGCTCATCAAATGGCCGATCAGAGTTTAAGCACCCCCCACCCCCCTCCCCCCCCCACTCAACTGACAGTCCCTGAACCGACCCTTGTATTATTTTAAAATATGGTATATTGCTGAAACTCTATTAGCTCCCTGCCTTTATGAATTATTTTGCAAGGTATACGACCAAAACTCAATTAAAGGTAATAGTGTAAATCCTGTATTTTTAATAAATGAAACCATCGCCAAATATATAAACAACCTAACGTACGTCCACAATGTAATTTTGTTTCCTTGTTAAATGAGTTTTGTTCGTATCGCCAAATGCTTGCCTTTCCACCCCACCCCACCCCCTCCTCAATGCACTGTAATTTATCTATTCTATAATCCCTACAACCACTTTTCTTAATGCCAATTATTTCTATTTTTTATCAAGATCCTATACTGCAATTCGAAAACAGAGAGAAGGCTATGGTAGGTGTGAAATTTAAGATTTACTATAGTGTATCCCCATCAATGCCACAAGTTAAAGAGGCTATATTTTACAAAGAACAGGCTGGTGAATGGATCGAAGTTGCCAAACCAGGCACAATATTGAAAAACATATATACAATTCAAGCTTATTATGATGATGATAGTAACAAGAAGACAGGATATCTGCCTATTGATAGAGTTAAACCTACAGATGCTGGTACCTATATGTGTAAATGTATAACAAATGAAAGAAATGATGATGAGTATGTGAGTTATTCAGCAATATGTGAACTCACTCTGGAAGTAAACGTAAGTAAACCACTGATAAAAAAATGTTTTGCAGCTCATTTTGGTAACAACAGAAATATTACTTTGTTATACTGTACAACTGGTTCATGAAAAATATTGTATGAAACTGCAAAGTGTTAACTCATTTTTTATTTTTGTTTATAGTCAATGCAGTAAAATATGTTCTAATGAATTCCATAAAATGGCACTATAATTTAACTGCAAAAATATTCTAGGATAAGGCATAACTCCATAATTCCACCATTCATCTAAAATTCACACCCATGAGACCTTGGTTCAACATTATGGTACACCTAGTATTTTTTATTTTGCAAATTGATATGCATTTTACTGAAAATTTTAATCTGGTTTAAAAATTAGATAATGTTATGTTTTAAATTTAAATTAATCAAATTCACTGATCTGATTGACAGCGCTAATATTAGGCAATGCGTTGTGGTGGCAGTCGTCTAAAAACGGGGTCATTTGTGTATGAAATACCATGTGTGATATGTATTTGGATTAGGAAGGCTGGGAGAACACTGGGTCAAGATTGAATGAACACCAGAAGGAAACAGAAAAAGTACAACATAGAAAGAATTACACTCACCTGTGCATAGTGGCAAAAATCATTCAATACGAGCTTTCAATAATGTTATTCAGTACAGATTATTTCTATTATTATTGTAAATTTATTTTCTTTTTTACAGACCTAAAGCTGAACATCAAACTGAATGATTTTCCTGGTGTAGAAGATAAAGAAGTTTTCTTTTGTACATAAAAAAACTGAGAAAATATAAAAGCAATAAAATGGTACAAGAAGAGATCGAACAAAAAACACTCCCAAGCTGACAAATATGAGTTTAATATGAAGGAAACAATTGAGGACAAATGCATAATGATAAAAACTTATTTTGTAAATTAACATAAACAGTGATATTCTGTGAAATTTGAGACCAACATTGTGCATTCTAAAGAAAAAAGTTACAGTGATTTGGGAATTTATCGGTGATACATGCAGGATTTAAGTCAGTTTGAATCAAAACTGCCATTGTAAAGTGATTGCAAATATTTATATTCCGAGAACAACTCCAAAAACAATTGTTCGTGAAAATTTGAAAATTACTTTGATAAATGTGAATTTTTAAATCAAAATTCAAAGTTATGTGTTATTTGAGACCAGATTTGATATCATATGACAAATAGATTTATAATAATTTTGAGAAATACAAATTGTCTTGGACAAAGGTCCAATTTTTTAAAAATCAGTTTTAGCTACATTACAGTGCATATCAGGTCTTTCAGTTTAACACAATCTATTGAAGGTGATCTTGAAAATAAAATCAGAGTTTCATGTTGGCATTTTTACTTTTTATACTATACTTATTTTGTAGTAGGATGTATTATACAGTAGGTTTTGGAGTTATTAAAATATATTATTAATTAAATTAATTATATATATAATAAAAAACCACCACAAACTTGCAGGCTTCTTCTTCACATTGTGCTTCAAATTATTAGTGAGCATAGAACCTTGCAATTCAATGACCAAAATATCAATCATGCTGGCTATTTGCGACACTTTCCTCACAGGGTGCAGAAATTCTAAGCAAACTGTTAACATCACTCTGACGAAGACTCGAGCTCAACGAGTTGAAAGCTAAGGTATGTGGCTAAGTTTTATGCAGAAAAACTGTTTTAAATAGTACAATTTGATCAACTTAGCTGCATAGACTCTTTAATGTAAAATGTTTACTCTTGTAGCATAAATCCACGGTGTTTGTAAATAGTTATGTTGTTAAATGAGAAGGTTCAAGGAACCTTGCTTGCAAAAAAATGCATTTTCTTGGTTGTCGAATGGTCTGATGGAATGGACTATGTGAAGGAAAAGGGAAAACATAAAGAATTATTGATAATTATCAGATACTTATCATAATTACCTATTGTTTTAATGAGATTATTGGTGAAATAGTGTTTTTAAGAAAGAAGGTTAGTAAATGAGAATTTGGTAAATTAGATTGACTGTACGCAACCACTGCAATTATCAAAGGAATGCTGATTCGACCACTTTCACCAATCAGATTGTTCAAAGTTGTTGCTTACAGTTTGTGGCAGACAGGGGTCATGAATGAATTTATATAGATATAGCAAATAATTATTAGTCTAGTCTTTTGGACTCGCGTTTTTATTGATGGGTATAATATCATATTCTTTCTTGAATACATAATCAGGCCGACTGATCACTTGGAGGCAAGGGTGCGTTGACCTGTGAGAAATTTCGATGACCACAGCCAGAGAACCTCCTTTGGATCTGTTGATAGCAGAATAATAGGTGCTTTCCAGGTAGTGTTGCAGTCCTTCACCATGGACCACAACCTATAAATTCAACTTCTTGGTTTATTGCAAGAACTACAAAACTGTAAAAATGAATCCAATATCCTAAAACTAATTTTCACTCTTCTTAATGAGATGACCTCCAGTTTTTAAGTTTACATCCTTCAGATCTTCTTCGGTACACATTTTCTGAGAAATGAGTCCAGACACAAACCTTTCCACAAAATTTAGGTCAGGTCGGGTGGCTGGGGTTGCCAATCATATTAAAATTAAGTTGAAGTGTGTTTGTGTTGTCCAGCGTGAGTGAGATAAAGCTCCCGCTTTTGAAAGAAATACATCTGATTGGTAACCAATACAACATTTTATTATGGGCATAGAAAATTTTGTGAATTTTATCATAAAATTGGTTAATTAATTTAGCAGGTGTTTAAATTGTGTTATATTTTGTTTACATTGTTAGTCTTGTTCCTAAGCCATTATATTATTTTAATTGGGCAACCTCATTCAATTATTCTGTAACTGTCCCTTTGAATGACATATGTTGCAATGTGTCAGGGTTGTACTTCCTGCATGTACCTGTCAAAAGGATATTGCATTTTTTTGGAATAGTGTTATATCTTGTAATAAATAGAAAAGCTGGCTAGCGAGATGAATGGAATTTTATATGTTACTCTAATATGTATTTTGATTCATGCAAAATAGTACTGTAACGTTGTTAGTTAAGTGTGTTATAGACTCCTAAATTTCATGATGTTATTTTATAAATCACTCTGCATACTACATTACAATTGTATTACAAAAAGAAATGAGAACAGACTTCCGTAAAATAATAGGTATGACTCTGATAACGTATGTATTAATGGAAAAAAAGATAGATATCGTTAGTTCTTATAAGTATTTAAGAGTGGCGTTGGATAATCAGTTGAAATGGGGGAACATGTCGATCATATAATGAAAAAGTTGAACACTAGGCTTTAATGTTTATAGAAACTAAGTTCGTTTGGATTGAAAAAAGATATTTGTAACATTTTTTATTTGTCGGTTATATTATTTTCTGTTTGGGCGTATTGTATTTTGAGCTGGGCGGGAAATATTAGTAAAGGTGACAAAGATCGTATAGAGAAGGTGTTGAATAGGGCGAGGAAAGTGATTGGTTCGCCGGTGCAAACGATCCACTCGTTCTACCATGAACGTCTTTCTAAAGTTTTTAAAAATATATTAGAAGACGAATACCATCCGCTTCATGCCGATGTAGCAATGTAGCAGTGGTAGTGGTAGAATGATAACTCGATGAGCCTCGCAATATGATTGGTAGGCCATCTTAAACCTAATCGCCCTTGTACAACGCTTGCTGAACAGTGTACAGCACCAGACTCCTACTCGATGGGGTGTCAAGTTGGAAAAACACAGGTTTGTCATTTTGCAGACATAGCGGAATTCGTTGGTGGTGGCTGTAACTAAACATACTTTTAATGGGGAAATTGTATGTGTTGCGGAACTGGCTTATTGTGTTGGAGAAATTCGATGACTGGAAGGCGTGTCTGACATAGATGAGCATAGTGATGATGCATCCGCGCATGATGCCTGACAACGACGATAACGATCAGCTCTGCGCCAATTTCAAACTAGAAGTATATACCCTAGTAGCTAGATCAACTTTTGTATGCACTTTTAGGTCCAGAGAATTTGACTTCAAAAATTGGTTTAGGGT